>JAJPUD010000026.1:619580-668662 GCA_023553655.1 Myrmecobius fasciatus
AATGTTATGTTGTGGTCCACATTTCACATCCCTCTCTCTGGGTGTATATGGCTCTCTTCACCGAACAATTGGAACTGGTTTGAAGCATTTCATTATTGAAGAGAGTCATGTCCATTAGAACTGATCCTCATATAGTATTGTTGTTGCCATGAATAATGATCTCCTGGTTCTGCTCACTTCACTGAGCATTAGTTCATGCAAGTCTCTCCAAGCCTCTCTGAAATTGTCCTGCTGGTCATTTCTTACAGAGCAATAATATTCCATAACATTCATATACCATAATTTATTCAGCCACTCTCCAATTGATGGGCATCCATTCAGTTTCCAGTTTCTAGCCACTTCAAAAAGAGCTGAGTGGCTTGAATTCTTATAAAGTTGAGTCAATTCTCTATATATTTTAGAAATGAGGCCTTTATCAGAACCCTTAAATGTAAAAACGATTTCCCAGTTTATTGCTTCCTTCCTAATCTTGTCTGCATTAGTTTTGTTTGTACAGAAACTTTTTAACTTAATATAATCAAAATTATCTATCTGGTGTTCAATTAAGAGTTCCAGTTCTTCTTTGGACAAAAATTCCTTCCTTCTCCACAAATCTGAGAGGTAAACTATCCTATGTTCCTCTAATTTGCTTATAATATCACTCTTTATGTCTAAATCATGAACCCATTTAGATTTTATCTTGTTATGTGGTATTAGGTATGGGTCAACCCCTAATTTCTTCCATACAGGTTTTCAATTTTCCCAGCAGTTTTTGTCAAATAGTGAGTTCTTATCTCAAAAGCTGGGGTCTTTGGGTTTGTCAAATACTAGGTTGTTGTAGTTATTGCCTGTTTTGTCCTGTGATCTTATCCTATTCTACTGATCGACTATATTTCTTAGCCAGCACCAAATGGTTTTGATGACTGCTGGTTTATATTATAGTTTTAGATCTGGCACAACTAGATCACCTTCATCAGCATTTTTTTTCCATTAATTCCCTTGAAATTCTTGAACTTTTGTTCTTCCAGATGAGCTTTGCTACTATTTTTTCTAGATCTGTAAAATAATTTTTTGAGAGTTTGATTGGTATGGCACTAAATAAGTAGATTAATTTAGGTAGTATTGTCATTTTTATTATATTTGCTCATCCTATCCATGAGCACTTGATATTTTTCCAATTGATTAGGTCTGATTTTATTTGTGTGGAAAGTGTTTTGTAGTTTTGTTCATATAGTTTCTGATTTTCCCTTGGTAGATAGATTCCCAAATATTTTACACTATCAACAGTTATTTTGAATGGATTTTTTTTGTATCTCTTGCTGCTGAACTTTGTTGGTAATATATAAAAATGCTGATGATTTATTTGGATTTATTTTGTATCCTGAAACTGCTAAAATTGTGAATTGTTTCTAGTAGTTTTTTTGTTGAATCTCTAGGGTTCTCTAAGTATACCATCATATCATCTGCAAAGAGTGATAATTTGGTTTCTTCATTACCTACTCTAATTCCTTTAATCTCTTTTTCTTCTTTTACTATCAAAGCTAACATTTCTAATACAATATTGAATAGCAATGATGACGGTGGGCAACCTTGTTTCACTCCTGATCTTATTGGGAATGGTTCTAGTTTGTCCCCATTACATATGACGCTTGCTGATGGTTTTAAATAGATGCTATTGATCGTTTTAAGGAAAAGTCCATTTATTCCTATACTCTCTGGTGTTTTTAATAGGAATGGGTGTTGGATTTTATCAAATGCTTTTTCTGAATCTATTGAGATAATCGTATGACTTTTGTTAGTTTGGTTATTAATATAGTTGATTATGCTGATAGTTTTCCTAATATTGAACCAGCCCTGCATTCCTGATATAAATCCTACTTGGTCATAGTGTATTATCCTGGGGATGACTTTCTGTAATCTTGGTTTATTTTATTTTTTTTTAATTTTTTAATTTTTATTTAAGATTTTTGCATCAATATCCATTAGGGAAATTTTATTTCTCTGTTTTCACCCTACTTGGTTTAGCTATCAGCACCATATCTGTATCATAAAAGGAATTTGATAGAACACCTTCTTTTCCTATTTTTTCAAATAGTTTATATAGTATTGGAATTAATTGTTCTTTGAATGTTTGGTAGAATTCACATGTAAATCCATCTGTCCCTGGAGATTTTTTCTTAGGGAGTTGATTAATAGCTTGTTCTTTTTCTTCTTCTAAAATGGGGCTATTTAAATAATTTTATTTCCTCTTCTGTTAACCTGGGCAATCTATATTTTTGTACATATTCCTCTATTTCATTTAGATTATCAAATTTATTGGCATAAAGTTGGGCAATGTAACTCCTAATTATTGCTCTAATTTCCTCTTCATTGGTGGAAAGTTCTCCCTTTTCATTTTTGAGACTAACAATTTGATTTTCTTCTTTCTTTTTTCTAATCAAATTAACTAAAGGCTTATCTATTTTGTTGGTTTTTTCATAAAACCAACTCTTAATTTTATTTATTAATTCAATAGTTTTCTTATTTTCAATTTTATTAATCTCTCCTTTTATTTTCAGAATTTCCAATTTGGTATTTAATTGAAGGTTTTAAATTTTTTCTTTTTCTAGCTTTTTTAATTGTAAGCCCAATTCATTGATCTTCTCTTTCTCTATTTTATGCAAGTAAGCATTTAGAGATATAAAATTACCCCTTATGACCACTTTAGTTGTATCCCACAAATTTTGGTGTGTTGTCTCATTATTGTCATTCTCCTGGATGAAATTATTGATTGCATCTATGATTTGCTCTTTCACCCATTCATTCTTTAGGATTAGATTATTTAATTTCCAATTAAGTTTTGGTCTATTTTCTCCTGGCCTTACATTGTATATGATTTTTATTGCATTATGATCTGGAAAAAATGCATGTATTATTTCTGCCTTTCTGCATTTGATTTGGATGTTTTTATTGCCTAACACATGGTCAATTTTTGTATAAGTTCCATGAACCCCTGAGAAAAAAGTAAACTCCTTTCTGTCTCCATTGAATTTTCTCCAAAGATCTATCATACCTAACTTTTCTAATATTTTATTTATCTCCTTAACTTCTTTCTTATTTATTTTGTGGTTTGATTTATCTAGTTCTGAGATAGCAAGGTTGAGATCCCCCACTAGTATAGTTTTGCTGTATATTTCTTCTTGCATCTCTCTTAACTTCTTTAGAAATTTGGACGCTAAACTACTTGGTGCATATATGTTTAGTATTGATATTGCTTCATTATCAGTGGGACCTTTAGTAAAATATAGTTTCCTTCCTAATCTCTTAATTAGATCTATCTTTGCTTTTGATTGATCTGAGATCAGGATTGCTACCCCTGCTTTTATTTGTTCACCTGAAGCATAATAGATTCTGTTCTAGCCCTTTACCTTCACTCTATATGTATCTCTATGTTTTAGATGTGTTTCTTGTAAACAACATATTGTAGGATTCTGGCTTTTAATCCAGTCTGCTATCCACTTCCATTTTATTGGAGAGTTTATCCCATTCCTATTCACAGTTAAAATAACTAATTCTGTATTTCCTGCCATTTTATTTACCCAAAATTATGTTTTTCTCTTTCCTTTCCCTTTTCTCCCTTCCCCCTTCCCCAGTATTTTACTTTTGATGACCATCTTTCTCAAACGGTCCTGCTCCTTTAGAGTACCTCCCCCTTTTTTACACCTTTCCCCTAATTCTTCTATTTTCCCTTCTATTAGTCTTTCCCTTTATTTTTCTCTTTTTCCTCCCACTTCCCCATAAGGTGGGACAAGTTTTTCTTTTTCCAATTCACCAGTCCTATTTTCCAGTTTTTGATATTTCTCTTGCCCTGATCTCAAGTTATTTCCCCATTCTTCTTCTAGCTCTCTTTTAAGATTCTTAATGCAATCTTCCAGGTAAGCCTTCTGAAAGGGAGACCAACTTAAGTCTGCCTTTGTGGCTTCATCTGGGATTGTTTTCATAATGTCAAGATCTGGGGACTGTTCTATTTTTTTCTCCGTAAAAGCTTTCTATGGTGAGAGCTCTCTTCTGCTTCTTGCTCATGATTTAAAGTTGGGATATTGGTCAAAAGCAGAGAAAACTGCAACAATTTGTATTTGCCCTGGGGCAGTTTGCCGAGTTGACTTCCAGTCTGAGGCTGGTTGGGCTAGATTCGCACTAGGACCACGTTTTCAGCTGCTCTCGATCCACCCTTTACCAAAGGCAGATCTGCCAAAGCACCTGCCCGCAAGCAGAGCAAAGTGGCCCAGGTGTCTCCCAGGGGCTTCCTGGGTGCCTAAAATCCGCCCCTGTATCGCAGCCCTGACTTCCGCCCCGCTGGAGTCTGATTGCGACCAGCGGCCGATTTCCCCTGAGGCTAACCTTCTCCGGAGTTCTTTCAAGGTAGATTTTTGATAGAAGTGCATTGTAGTCCAAATGTTTGGCAGAGCCCTCACTCAAAAACCAGTTCAAAGGCTCACTTTGTCTGGGTCTGAGGGAAGGTCCCAGGAGTTCACAGAGACGGCTGTCTGCAGTTCGCCATCTTGGCTCCGCCCCGACAAGTTTTTCTGTAAAACCAAATGTGTCTGATATTCTCTTTTAGAGCCCAATCTGATGAGAGTAAGATTCACCCAAGGCTTATTCCCCTCCCTTCTTTCCCTCAATTATATTAGGTTTTCTTTGCCTCTTTATGAGATTTTACCTTATTTTTACCTCCTTTTTTAAACCTTATTTTACCTCCTTTTTCCTCTTTTTCCAGTATGATCCCCTTTCCACCTCTACTTTCTTTTTCATATTATCAAAGTAAAATCAAATTATACCCACATTCTCTAAGTATTCCCATAATAGAAATATAGTTCTCAAGAGTTCTTTCCTTTTTTGCCTTTTTATGCTTCTCTTGAGTTCTGTGTTTGGAGGTGAAATTTTTTGTTCAGATCTGTTCTTTTCATTAGAAATAGGTGAAATTCACCTATATTATTAAATGTCTGTCTTCTTCCCTGGAAGATAAAGCTCATTCTAGCAGGATAGCTTATTCTTGGCTGTAATCTAAGTTCTTTTGCCTTTCAGAATATCTGATTCCATGCCCTTTGATCCTTTAAGGTAGAAGCTCACAGATTTTGGATGATTCTATTTATGGCTCCACAGTATTTGAATTGTTTTTTTCTAGCTGCTTGCAGTATCTTTTCTTTGTTGTGATAGCCCTGAAATTTAGCCACAATATTACTTGGGGATTTAATTTTGGGGTCTCTTTCAAGAGGTGATTGGTGAATTCTGTTGATGGCTATTTTACCTTCTGATTCTAAAACATCAGGACAGTTTTCTTTCATGATTTCCTATAAGATAGTGTCTAGGTTCTTTTTTTTCATCATGGCTTTCAGGAAGTCTAATAATTCTTAGATTGTCTCTGCTAGATCTATTTTCCAGGTCAGTTGTTTTTCCTAGGATATATTTCATATTTTCTTCTATTTTTTCTTTTTTTGTTGTTTTTGTTTGACTGATTCTAGAAGTCTTATTGATTCATTCACTTCCATTTGTTCAATTCTAATTTTTAGTGTATTATTTTCTTCAGTTACTTTTTTTAACTTCTTTTGTAATTGGCCAATTTGTTCATTGCAGTCTTTTTCCATTTCACCAATTTTGTTTTTCAGAGAATTGGTGTCTTTTTCATATTTCTTTTGTAGAGAATTATATGCTTCTTGCAATGATCTCAATTCATTTCCCCATTTTTCTTTTAACTCTCTTTTGAGATTTTTTATGTAATCTTCCAAGTAAGCCTTGTGAAATGGGGATCAGCTCATGTCTCCTTTTGTGGCTTTCTCTGGAGTTGCTTTACCTTTATGAACCTCAGGATCTGAGGTCTGTTTTTCTCTCTCTCCATAAAAGCTGTCTATGATGAGAGTTCTTTTTTGTTTTTTATTCATTTAAAAGCTTGAGGTCTTTTCAAAACAAAGGAGAGACAGCTGGTTTAATTTGCCCTGGGGCAGTTCTGCTGATTGACTTCCGGTGCTGGGCAATTGGGGCCAGGTCCAGTTCTCAGTGGTTTACAATCTACCTTTTATAAAAGGTAGATCTGCCAAAGCACCTGCTTGCAACCAGGCCAGAGTGGCCTAAAAGGCTCACAGAAACTTCCCAGGTGCTTAGAAACTACCAAGCTCTGAGTCCTGGCCCAGCTTCCTGCTTGGTCTGTGCTGCTGTCTGGGCTTAGCTGACTGTCCTCCTGCCCGACTGAAACAGACCTGTTCTAAAGTTCTTCCAAGGTAACTTCTTCTGGGAATGTTTTGTACTCCAAATATTTGGGGGAGCTTTGACTCCAAAAATCAGTTTAGAGGCTTAATCTGCTGTGGGTTTGAGAGAAGGTCAGAGGAGGTCACAGAGAGTCATGTCTGCACTCTGCCATCTTGGCTCACCCCAGTGAAAGTATATTCAAAACCATAAAGTCAATACAAATATAATGTTTCACATATACACACAAATGGAATATGTATATGTATGTGTATGTGTGCATGTGTGCACATATATGTATGTTGGATACTTCTCTACTGTGAAATAATAATTGCTGTTTATATAGTCCTTAAAAGTTTGAAAAGTTTTCTACATATATCATCTCTCTTGAGCCATACTCTCTTTACTTTTACTTTATCTATCTCTTCAAACTAATCTGATTTATCTTGCCTAAAAATATAGGGGAAACCAGACACAATGTGATTTTCTCTGCCTTCAAAATCCCCCAAAACTACTCCTACAGTTGCTCACATTTATACTTCATAATTAATAACTAGGAAGAGAGAGCTTTGAGGTAGCCTTGGAACATAGACTTTAGCAACAGTGTAAAAAAAGGAACTGCATATTGTCAATTTTCAGATTATTCAGTCCATGAAGGAGTCCAATGAATAAAATCATATAAGCCATCATTTCTAACATGTCTGGCCTTGCCAATAATCTTTTTCACCTAGAAAAACAATATATCATATTCATCATCAGTATATATCATCATATTATTAAGTGATTTTCCATGGCTTAATTTTATTGCAATGGTTGACATGTATAGATACTATGAACTACAGCCTCCCCTAAGAGGAGATTGTTATGGTTGTCTCAAGACAACTAAACCTTACAATAGATTCTCAAACTTTTTGATTACAGGACTCCTTCATATTCTTAAAAATCATACATCATCTATAGGCCTCATTTCTAAAATATATAGAGAATTGTCTCATATTTATAAGAATTCAAGTCATTCTCCAATCGATAAATGGTCAAAGGATATGAACAGACAATTTTCAGAGGATGAAATTAAAACTATTTGTAGTCATATGAAAAGGTGCTCCAAATCACTATTGATCAGAGAAATGCAAATTAAGACAACTCTGAGGTACCACTACACACCTGTCAAATTGGCTAAAATGACAGGAAAAGATAATGATGAATGTTGGAGGGGATGTGGGAAGGCTGGGACACTGATGCATTGTTGGTGGAACTGTGAATGGATTAAGCCATTCTGGAGAGCAATTTGGAACTATGCTCAAAAAGTTATCAAACTGTGCATACCCTTTGACCCAGCAGCGTTTCTATTGGGCTTATATCTCAAAGAAATCATAAAGGAAGGAAAGGGCCCCAGATGTGCAAGAATGTTTGTGGCAGCTCTTTTTGTAGTGGCTAGAAACTGGAAGCTGAATGGATGCCCATAAATTGGAGAATGGCTGAACAAATTATGGTATATGAATGTTATGAAATATTATTGTTCTGTGAGAAACGACCAGCAGGATGATTTCAGAGAGGCCTGGAGAGACTTGCATGAACTGATGCTGAGCAAAATGAGCAGAACCAGGAGATCAATGTATACAGCAACAATAATACTATATGACGATCAATTCTGATGGACATAGCTCTCTTCAACAATGAAATGTTTCAAACCAGTTCCAATTGTTCAGTGAAGAAAGCCATATACATCCAGAGAGAGGGATGTGAAATGTGGACCACAACATAACATTTTCATGCTCTCTGTCGATGTTTGCTTGCATTGTGTTTCCTTTCTCTGATTTTTCTTTCTTGTAGATACGATTTTTCTTGCACAAAAATGATAACTGTGGAAATATGTATACATATATTCGGTTTGTCAAGTATTTTAACATAATTAACATGTAGTGGATATCCTGTCATCTAGGGGAGGGGTGGGGAGTAGGGGAGAAAATTTGTAACAGAAAGCTTTATAAGGGTTAATGTTGAAGAATTACCCATACGTATGTTTTGCAAATAAAAAGTTTTAATAAAAATTTAAAAAAATCTTATATCATCAGTGGAACACTGAAGGAGCCAGAAGGGTCTGGGTGCTTTATGACCTTAGAAAAAGTTATTAAAACTTTCTTTCAATGAATTAAATTATTTTGGCATTAAATGAATAATTGTACAAAAGATTTCTCGATTTGTAGTAAGAAGATCTGGGTTTATCTAGGTTCAAATCTCAGCTCTGTTACTTACTATCTGAGTAATCTTAGCCAAGTCAATTCACTGGGTCTTTTTCTTCCTCTGCTGAATGAAGGAGGGAGTTGGATAATATTTCTAAGGCTTCTTCCAGATCTAAATCCTATGACTTAGGCACAAAATAAAACTGTTTATAGAAAAAGACCCTTCTCACTTCACCTTCCTTGGAGAAAATTCTTTCAGAAAAGAATTCTTCAGGGATGAAATGAAGGAATTTACCAAGCTACATCAATTTTTCCCCTGAAATTCTGAGGAAATTGTGGGTAAATAACTTTTTATTATCCATGTCAATGGAAGAGACATTAAGGGGACAAAAAAAGGTAAGAAGGAAAAAAACAACAACAACAACAACAACAAAATGGAGTTGTAAGAGCCAGAAGCTTTCTTTGGATTAGTTCAAAAGCAGTGAAAGGGCTAGATCTTTAACACAACTAAACAAACATTTATAAATTTAGTGTGTGACAAGCACTGGGAACTAGTATGGGAGAGATATCAGACCCATGCTTTTCTTTTATGTGCAGAACTAACTCCCTTTCACATAGTTAATAACTGCTCAGCAACTAATAATCTTAGAGAACTTTGAGATTTAGAGGTTAAGAAACCTACCTTCATTCACCAGTTTGCATCAGAAATGGGACTTTAACCCCAGTCTTCCTAATAAAGCCAAGGCTGGCTCTGATCCAATTACCCCAGAGGTTCTCAAAGTTTGGTCTGGTTTCTCAATAATACTAAGATATTTAACTGCTAACAGAGAAAATATTGATAGATATAATTCATATAAGCAAAGGAAATCAATAATTTTTAAGAATATGAGGGAGTCCTGTAATCAAAAAGTTTGAGAATCTATTGTAAGGTTTAATTTTCTTGAGACAACAATAACAATCTCCTCTTAGGTGAAGCAGTAGTTCATAGTATCTATACATGTCAACCATTGCGGTAAGATTAAGCCATGGAAAACCACTCAATAATATTTTAAGGTTAATATAGCTATTTGTAAAGAAAGCATCTTTACAACCGCCAGTATGTATTCTTCCACCCCTACACTTGTACACCTCAAAAATCTTCTATATACCCTAAACATGTGAATCAGCCTGTTCCAGGAAGCCACCAAGATCAAGATTTAAGCATCTTTTTCTCAAAAGGATACTGAAGGAATATATCTCTTTTCTCTGGAATTGTGTCACTACTGTGGGATCAAGACTTCCCACCTGAATGCAAACATTTGAATGGATCCATAACCCTGTGATCTCCAGTATAGTGTCACCCTTATGTGATCCTTATACATTGTTTACAAATATATGTATGTACAACATGAAAATATATTTAAAATGATTGTACATGTATAGCCTGAATTTGATTGTTTGCTGTCTTATAGAGAGGGAGGAGGGAAGAGGGAAAAGAGGGAAGGAGAAAATATTTGGAACTCAGAATCTTACAAAAATGAATGCTGAAAATTATCTTTACAAGTAATTGAAAAAAATACTATTGAAATTTAAATATATAAATATGCATGGATATGTGTCTCCTTCTCCCTCTCTTATCTATTATTTATCAATGAAATTTGAATATTGAACTGGCACCTATTGTTATGACTTTATTCACAGCAGTCAAACTCATCAAGTGGCATGTTTTCCCTATGTTTCTGGCTGGCCAATGGGGATTACTTAGACATAAATCTGGTCCCCAGACAGAGACTTTCCTTTTTCAAGTCACATCTCAAGTAGGGGTTGAGATAAAAAAGGAAATCTCCACTCCCCAAGAGGAACTCCCTTATGCTGAAGGACTATCACAAACCATATCTATTATCAGGGAAAAGACCAAAAGGAGTACCTTATACAACATGTACACATTTTTTTTTAATGGAAGCTGATTTGAGAAAGAAGAAACAACTGGAAGATCAGGAAAGGTTTCCTTGGGAATGCACACCTCTTAATTTCTTAAAAGAAACTAAGAGGAGCAGAATGAGGGAGGGAAGACATTCTAGGCAAAAGAGACTGTTTAAGAGACCTGAGGAGACTAAATGTCAATTTTAAGGAATACAAGTAGGTTAGTTTGGCTGCCTGAAGGGGCATCATAAATGGAAAACAAGATGACAACTTGAAGGTGGAAAGGTTTTAACACTATGACACCACCACCAAATTGTACTTTACCACAGAACACGGGTTCTTCCCATTTGTGTACTACTGACATTTAAGTATTTCATGGCTGCCTTTAGCAATCAAGTGAAACTATGGATTTCTCAGAATAATATCAAATCTCAGATTAAGTCCCACATTCTTCCAGAAGCCTTTCCCATTCTCTTTTATCCTATTATTCCTCCAAGACTACTCACAACTTATCATGTACACATCTTACTTGTACAATTTTTGCACATTGAATTTCCCATTAGACAGTGAATCCCTTGAGAGTAGGAAATGGTTCTGTTGGCATTTTAGTTTTCTTTTTTCTTTCTTTTTTTTCCCTTCTTTGAATCCCCAGTACTCTGCAAAATGTCTGTCCCATTTGTTTTGTTATTCAGTCATTTTCAATTGTGTCCAACTCTTCATGATTCCACTTGGGGTTTTCTTGGCAAACATACTGAAACAGTATCCCTTAAAATGAGTCAATTCATTTTATAGATGAGGAAACTGAGTCAAACAGAGTTAATGGCTTGTCCAAGGTCACACAGCTATTAAGTGTCTGAAGTCAAATATGAACTTACATCTTCCTGACTTCTGTCTCTATGCTCTTTAGGTGTTTGATAAATGGTGGTTGCATACATAAAATAAATATATAAGATTACAAAGGAAACATGGTTATCAAAAAATGTTTAAATAAGTTCTACAGACCCCAACTTAAGAACCTCTTTCCTAGAGGTATTAAAGAGTCATTGATAACAGGAAAAGATGTGGGATGTGGGAAAACTGGGACACTAATCATTGTTGATGGAGTTGTGAAATGATCCAACCATTCTGGAGAGCAATTTGGAACTATGCTCAAATGGTTATCAAACTGTGCATACCCTTTGATCCAGCAGTGTCTGAATTTCAAAGAGATCATAAAAAGGGGAAAGGACCCACATGTGCAAAAATGTTGATAGCAGCTCTTTTTGTGGTAGCAAAGAATTGGAAAATGAATATATGCCCATCAATTATGAAATGGTTGAGTAGGTTATAGTATATGAAAGTATTGGAATATTATTGTTTTATAAAAAAAATAGTGAATAAGCTGGTTTTAGAAAGAATTGGAAAGATTTACACAAACCAATGCTGAGTGAAACAAGCAGAACCAGGAATACATTGTACACACTAACAGCAGATTTGGTTCTTCTCAGCAGTTCAGTGATCCAAGGAAATCCCAATAAACTTTGGGATAGAAAATGCCACCTGCATCCAGAAAGAAAAGCATGGAGATTAAATCTAAATCAACACAAGCTATGTTCACTTTTTTCTGTTTTTTTTTCCTTTCCCTTTTGTTTTGATTTTTCTCTCCCAATATGATTCACAAAGAAATGTGTATTTAAAAAGTTAATATACATGTATAATCAGAAAAAAATTAAACAATGGATTTTTTAAAAGCTTTTTAAAATAGAGGGATGGAAAGGTCTACCTGTCTTAATGTGGTAGTTATATGGAGAATGAATGGAGACTCTAGAGACAAGAAATAAGAAGTCCAATTTGGGGACTATTTTAACCAATTTTAGGAGAGGTTTTAAGAGTTTGTTATACTCTGGCATCTCTGAAGAACAAAAGAAATCCTGTAGAAGTAGATTCAACAAAATATGACAATTGATTGGAAATGGGGAGTAGGATTCTTGTTTGAAAAGCAGTACCTGGAGGCTCTGTGATGCTAAGCTAGAAGCCCAGAGGCACAGGTGAGTTTTGACTTCAAGTTAAGAAAAACTGGCTTTCAAAAGTTTGTTTTTATCAGGACTTAAATATAATATCAGATTTAGATTAAGTTATTGAGGAGATATCAGCACCTAAAAAGGATTGGGGGGGGGGGAAGGTTGAGTAAAGGTTAAAAAAAAAAAAGGAAAAATGCACAGCATAGAACAAAAGAAAATCTAGAAGGAAGCAAAGAAAAGCTATGTTTGAAAACTATGTGCAATACTTATATAGGTTTTCTTAAAATGATAATTTATTGTTTTATATTGACTCCTCTCATGTTCTACTGTATACTTGGAATTTTTTTTCCTTTATTTTGTATTTAAGTTTAAAATGAATAAAAAATCTACCAAAAAATGATCATTATGAGCATTTACACTTCAGAAATTGACAAAGGCTACAAATCACAGCTTGATTTATTGCACAATTTATTCATTGTGATTGAAAAAATGTCACTAATACAAATTAAATTTAAAAGCATGTCTTTACCTTTGGAAAGTCAATCATTAAACATTTACCAGTATAACTTCAGAATTTATACTATGAAATGATAGTGGGAAAAAATTGCCTCATATACCACAAGAGCTTCATGGTTTTGACCAAAACTTTCTGTCACTATTAGAGGGAATCCCCAGGGAAGAAGCTTCATCTGTCAATACAGATAAACCCTTAAACTGCAAATTATAGTCTGAGCGTATTGCCTGTGGCAATACTGAGAAGTTAAGTGACATGCCTACAGTCACATTGCCAATATGTGTCAAATTCATCTTAAACCCAAGTGTTGCTGACCCCGAGGCTAATTCTGTCTCCACTATACACCACAGCTACCTTTCTGAGTTGTTTTAAAAGTTTCCACAAAATTTAAAAAAAAAAAACTTTAAATTTAGTTTGAGTTTAGTGTTACTTAAGTTTAACTGTTAATGAAAAACTTTCCTTTTTATTAATATTCAAATGTACCATTCTTATTGTGGCAGCAAGGCATCAGAAATTGAGGGGATGCTTATTAATAGGGGAATAGCTGAATAAGTTATGGTATATTAATATAATTGAATACTATTGTTCTGTAAGAAATGATAAATAGGCTGATTTCAGAAAAACCGGGAAAGATTTACATGAACTGATGCTAAGTGAAGTGAGCAAAACCAGGAAAACCTTATATACAATAACAGCAAGATTATGTGATGATCATCTATGATAAACTTAGCTCTTAGCAATATAGTAATCCAAGACAATTCCAATAGACTTTACATGGAAAATGTCATATGCATCCAAAGAAAGACCTAAGGAGACTGAATGTGGATCAAAGCTTACAATTTTCACCTTTTTGGTGCTATTGTTGCTGTTGTTTTTCTCATGTTTTTCCTTTTTGTTCTGATTCTTCTTTCCCAAGACTCATATGGAAATGTTTAAAAAATTGATTGTACATGTATAATCTATGTAGGTTTGCATGTTGTTTTGGGGGAGAAAAAGAGAAGAAAATTAGAATTCAAAATTTTACAAAAATGAATGTTGAAAATCATCTTTACTTGTAATTGGAAAAATAACATACCATTAAAATAAAAAATATTCAAATACACCAATGAACCTATGATTCATCAATGTGGGCATTCCTTCTAACAATGCAGATGGCAAAATCATCTTTTTTCTTTTTTGCTTGTGAAATCCTTATCCATGCCTTCCATTGATATCTTTCATAGCAAAGAACTAACATTTTGGACTCAGTAAAGACATATACTTTACCCAGAAGACTCTAGGACTGTAATAAATAATTGCTGCTTAGTAATAGTGTACTCAAAATGCAAGGAAAGTAACAAGCTAAAAAAATTAGCTTCTTTATTTAAAAGTTTGAAGTTATGGCATTTATAAGACCACACCTAAGTAGGAATAAAGAATTGAACAGTTCATGCTCAACCTCAAGATTGATATATAGTGAGTACTGAAATTGTTCTTTTTAAATTTTTATAACTGAATTTCCAGGGGCAGCTATGTGGCACAGTGGATAGGGTGCTGGGCATGGAATCAAGAAGACTTATATTCCTGAGTTCAAATCTGGCTTCAGATACTTACTAGCTGTGTGACCTTAAGCAACTCACTTAACCCTCAGTTTACCTCAGTTTCTTATCTTTAAAGTGAGTTGGAGAAGGAAATGGCAAACCACCCCAGTACTTCTGCTAAGTAAAACCCAAATGGGACCATGAAGAGGCAGATACAATTGAAAAATGACTAATAGGGTTTTCACACCTGAAAGATGAAAGTAGACATTTAAAGTAGGTTCTCTTCTCTTCTCCCTCTATCCTATTTCCTTTGATAATCTCATTAGCTCCATCTCTGTCAATGATTCTCAAATCTCCTTTCCCATTCCCTATGCTGAACTCTAATTTCTCATCTCCAATTACCTTTCAGACATCTGGAACTAGATAAACATTTGACATCTTAAACTTAATATTCCCAAAACAAAATTCATTACCTTTCTTACTAAAAAAATTCTCCATCTCCTACCTTCTTTATTACTGTAGAGGGCAACCTATCCTCCCAGCCCTTCACTCAGAACCTAGAAGACATCCTGGATCATTCCTCCATATCCAAGCTGTTGCCAATTTCACCTCTGCAACATCTTCTGAACATGCTTCCTTTTCTCTTTTGATATTGCTACCACTCTAGTGCAGGTCTTCTACAATCACCTGCCTATCTCAAATCTCTACCTCAATTCATTTTCCATTCAGCCACTAAAATGATTTTCCTAAAAAGCAAGTTTGATTACGTCACTCCCCACCCTCCAATTCAATAAATTCCAATTGCTCCCTATTGTCTCCAAAAACCAAGTACAAAATGCACTATTTGGTATTCAAAACCCTTTCATAACCTAGCTTTCTGGTCCTCTAACATTCTACTGTACAACCTTCAAGCCAGTGACACAGGTCTCCTGACTGTTCCATGAGCAAGACACTCCATCTCTTGGTTCTAAACACTTAACTAGATATTTATCAGTGCCTGAAATGCTCTCTCTCTTCCATTCTGGCTACTACTAACATCCCTAACTTCCTTTAAATCCCAACTAAAATTCCACCTTCTATAGGAAGCCTTCCCTAACGTTTCTCAATACCAGTGCTTTTCCTTTCTTATATGTCCTTTTCAATCCTGTATACACCTTGGTTTAGGGTTTTTTGTTTGCTTGTTTGCACAATTTTACCCCAAAAGCCTCAAAGAAAGGGACTGTGTTTTGCCTCTTTTTTTGCATTCCCAATGCTTAGAACAGTGGCTGGAACAAAATAGATGTTCCATAAATATTTACTGAATTCGATTGACCTGAATTGGTTAGTAGTGAATAAATCCCACTGGCAGATGTAGATGAAAGCTCTCATATAGATTATATTTCAATTTTCCAATTGAAGACAAGGTACAAATAAAAGGGAAAAGAAGAGGAGGGGAACAAGGGCTACTGATGGCAATGAGAGACAAATCATATCCCAAAATATCCTTTAAGGGATGTCAGGCAAGCCACTAAGGAACATAGGGAAGGGGAAAAGGAAACTGCTTTTCCAAGGTAAACTTTCCTTTTAAAATTTATCGAAATTAACTTAACACCTACTTTAATTACAAATACATATATATTCTCCCAATTCCATGGGATTAAGAGAAGGATGGATGTGGAAACTCATCATATGTAAAAAAAATTAAAGTATTTTCAAAAGAGAAGCATATTTCCCCAGTAGATAGTCAAAAGATAAGTGCAAATAGGTTTCTAGTGAAGATTTGTGAATTATAGATGGCCACATGATCATTACTAATAACAAGAGAAAAACAAAAATTTTAAACTGAGATTTCATGTCTCACCATATAAACTGGCAAAGATGAAAAGCCACAAGAACACTTCATACGGGAAGGTCTATAGGAAGAAAGACACACTATTACACTGTTGTTGGAGCTGTAAGTTGATCCCACAATTTAGGATATGTACTTGGAATTAAACAAGAGAATAATTAACATTTATACTTTCTGTGTCAATGATGCCAGTACTGGGTATGTACCCCAAAGAGATGAAAGAAAGAAACAAAATTCAAATAACATATACAAAAATATTAGTAGCAGCAATTTTGTGGTAGCAAAAAACTGAGGACAACATAGATGCCCATCAATTTTGGAATTGCTGAAGAAAAAAAAAGTGTGATACATGAATGTAATAGAATATTATTATGTACTTAGGAAAAAGATTTTTAAAATATTAAGATATATATACATATATCAATAAACACAAAGTAAAATAAGCGGAATTGGAAGATTCCCTCGGAGAAAGGACAATCTTGTATTCACAATTTATATATTTAGCATTTAACATCATGCCTGAAACACTTAATAAATATTTCATCTAATAAAAAGTACATATACAATGAAGACAATAGAAATGTTAAAAATCAGTAAGAGAAAGATAAATGGAGCAAGTGAAAAACCTGAATGGTTCCAGGAAGCAGATAATGAAGCATTCCTCCCTCCTTAAGAGAGGCAGAGGACTTAGAGAGTACAATGTTATATACATTATCAGACCTGGTCACTGTTTTTGCCTAATCTTTACTTGCTGGGTTGTGTTGTGGTTGATTTGTCAGGCTTTAATGAAGAGAGAGGTTTTTTTTTTTTTTGTTTTGTTTTGTTTTTTTCAGAAAAATGCTATAGTAGAAAAATAAAAGGCATCAATAAAATTTTGGTGCTGTTGTTAAAGGCTGAACGTATTTGGAATAAAGACACAGGACTCAAACAATTTCATATCCATTAATGATCATTTACACATCAGATACATGGAACATTGAGATCAAATATACAGATTTTCACAGATTTATATACATAGTGATCAACCTAATGCACAATTCAAATTTATTTTACAATCAAGTGTACAAGTTTAGATATGGCTTTATAAACTAGTAGTAATAACAGTGCTAAAATAACTCATCTTGTGTAGGTCAAGAAACAATGGGACACAGGTTCCTCTAATTAAGATTCCATTGTTAGCAATGTCTTCTTTCATGAAACTTGCAAAAGGAGATTGTACAAATGTCTGCCCAAGTTACTCCCTAGATATCACAGGAAGAAGGATTCCAATTAATTAAGAAATTGTTGAGTTTTCACCTTTTCAAATTTTCTGAAAATTAAAATCTGTCCAACTTAAGGATATATAAACATATTGAATCATAAAACAACAAAAGATACACATACCAGTTGATATCTTTCTGAGATACATCATAGAATTGTTGATTTGAAGCTGGAAGAGACCTTAGAATGCATCAATCATTATCTATGGAGTCAAAAATATGTTTTCCTAAAGAGAGGTGCTGGAAGATGAAGGCTGAGATTTTTACACAATCCAGTCTCCATATAAGCCATTTGTATTTAGTGTCTGTTTTGTTCAGATCAGAGGATTACAAATATCTTTAACAACATTGAAGACATTCTCAACCTGGGGTCCATGATTTTTTAAAAACACGTATTTGCACAACTTTTGAATATAATTTGTTTTCTTTGTAATCCTATTTATTTTATTTTATATATTTAAAAACATTTTCTTTAGAAAAGCTCCAGAGGTTTTACCATATTGCCAAAGGGGTCCTTGACACACACAAAAATAGTTAAGAACTCCTACTTTAAACCATCTGGTACTAAAAATGGAGACTAGGAAGAACTCACAGAAGATTTACTCTAAATCCTCCCCCTCTCAGAATGAGAAATACATTTTTTAGTATAAATCACAATAAAGAATTCCAAGTTTCTTTCTAACCAAGTTCCCAAGCCTTCTCTTTTTTGCCATTCCCATGGTCCACTGAATAATTGATGACTGACTACCTAATTGTCTCACACTCCAGAAAAATGTCATCTTTGTTTCTTTAGCTTTAAACAAGTGACTGTAAGATCTTAGATTTAGAAGTGGAAGGGACTTAATGATCAATAGGCCAATCAAAATCATTTCCCCATTTTATAGATGAAGAAACTGAGTCTTAGAAGGGAATGTGGTATATTAAAGAAAGGACTCAACTTAGAATCAGGGCTCTACTGTTTACTATCTATTTAGCCCTGACCAAGTCACTTAATTACTACTCTGGGTCTCAATTTCATCATCTATAAAATGAGAAAATTGGTTCTAGTCCCCTTTGAACTTTAAATCTCAGATGCTATGACTGGCCAAGGATTATCCAAGTAGTAAATAGCAAAGCTGATACACAAACCCAAGGCCTCAGATTCCAAATCTAGCACTCTTTCCACTATACCACTTGATCTCACCTATTTGAGAATATCTCCAATTTTCTCTCAAAGACTGTTGCAAATTCTCAAAATAAAAATTGTTTAATTGGATTTGTTTAAATATATGCAATGCAGCATTGTTGAAGGGGTAAGGGAGGATATCTCAAAATCCAATGATGAAGAACTACAATTGTCCAAAGGCTGGTTGTCAATATTCTAGAGTCTACAATAGAGTAGATCTAAAATGCAGGTGGGGTAGGCCATATACATGTGTATGTGTATATATGTGTTTACATATATATGTGGCTATTTCTATACAATTATGTGTATATATACATGAACATATTACTTCCCAGAATATCCCTGGTTTCTTAAGCAGTTAAAAAATGAAGAATAATTACGTTAATGATCCCCTGCATTAGTCACTTATATACATGTTAGCAATAGCTCTACATATTAAGTACATTCATTTTCAATTTCTCAACCTGCAATTTGCTTGAGGGATGCCAAATCCCAAAAAAACATGAGTGGAAGTTACCTGATATTAAACACAGACCTCAGTTTCTTCACCCCTGAAGTACACATTAATTTAACATAATTATTCCCACTCATTCTACTTAATGTTTCAATGCTACCAAATAAAGGACTCAGACCATCATTTCCCAGATTATCACTATCTAGAGACCCCAGCCATCAGAGAAATTTCAATTGTCAGACATCCTACATAGGGCAGTTCATTGGGAAGAACCGATGTGTGAACTAGGCCTGATTCCATAAGGCTTACTTATTTGAGGTAAACTCATCTTGACAGAAATAAGACGAACATGTCACCACTGCTGGAGCCTATATCCCTTGCAAAGCTGAAAATTGTGTTTAGCCTATTGCTGCAAAACATTTCAGATGCAATTTGTCAAAGGTAAAAATGAAACCATGGGCACACGGTTTCTGTTTTAATGAGCCAAAAGCAACTTCTCGTGGAGAGTTCCAATCAAACAGGAAGGGATACATCTCATTCTAACAAAATAATAATAATAATAATAAGTTCAAAAGATGAAAAATAGCTTTTCTTTTTGAAAGCCCTACAAAAGCATAATCATATTACATTCCCTCTATAATTCTGTTCAATAGAAATTAATTTGCATAACATTTCAAGGCATTGGAAGCTACAACAAGAAAAAGAAACCTATTGTTCACAATGAGGTTGTAAAGCAAGCAAAAGGTATTACTGCTCCTTTCAAATGAAGAGTTATTTTGTTCATGCACCATGCCAAACAAAAATCAATGTCTGTCAAGAGGCATAAGCTATACACTACATAAATGGCTCATGACTGATCATGAAATTAATAGTAATAAATAACTATTTTCTGTTTTAGATAGCAAGTGGTTTATTATATTCAAAGCTGTTAAGAGTGGCTATTCTCCAAAAGTTCATAAAGCAAGAAAAGAAGGCAGCCAAAAGCCAGAAGGAAAGGATTGTCCATGCAACATTAACCAAAAAAAAATTTTTTTGAGACAAAGATGTCAAATTCAATCAGTAACTGCTTTGTCTATCCAACAGATTTCTTTCAATGGATTGAACAATTGTTTGTGATTTCATGTAGAAACTATTTTGGAATTACTCAGTTAAATTGTTTATTTTCACATTGAAAATGTTAGCTTTTATGATGAAAATGGAGAAATATGGCCTAACTTTTATGACTTAAAGCAAAATGAAGCAGAACCAGGAAAACAATGTACATAATGACTACAATATAAACGAAAAGAATAACAACCACAAACCAATTGAATATGAAGAGTTATAAGAACTCTGATCAATACAAAGACTCTTCTTGATTCCCACAAACTGATGACAAAGCATGCTATTTATTACAGAGAAGTGAGAAATTTAAGGTAAAGAATCTCTCACACACATGTATATGTGTATATCTATATATGCATATATATACACACATGTACACATGTGTATATTTTAACAATCATATGGAGAATTTGTTTTGCTTGACTGTGCATATTTTAGAAGAAATTTTATTCTTTTTCTTTTTTTGCAATGGAGTAAGGGGTGGGAGGGAAAGAACATAGATTTGTTCATTTTTTTATAATAGAGAGGTAACATGAAAAGTTACATGCACTTTCCTATGAGGTCACTCTGTAATTAATTTTACTTAACAGTTTTCCTTTGTTAAAAGAGAACTCACAAAGTTGGAGTCATCTGTAAACGTAGGTAATATAAAAACAAAACATAAACTAAACTTAAAGTGACCCCCAAAAAACAAAATTAAGTTTGTAAAATTATAAAGAACAAACTTGGTCCCAAATAAAAATAATGAAAAAAAAGATATTCCATCCATCAAATCTCTTGCAGAGAAGGGGTTTGGCAAATGAACATCAGATTTTTTAATATATGTTTTATTGGTTCTGTTGAATATTTTTGTCTAGAAAAAAAATCTTTGTTGCAAGAGATGGTTCTTCAAGAGAGGGAGGGAATAGGTTATATGGGAAAACTTAAAGGTCATGTAAAAACAAAATATTTCAATAAAAATCTAATTTTAAAAAAAAAAAGAAATTGTTGGCTTTGGTTTATCTAGAAATTTGAGAGAAGGAAAAGAACAAGGACAATTCTTGAGTTACTTTTTAGAGCAATTCCTTTCGTTTGACAGAACTCCTGAGAAGGTTTTGCTCTAGTTCCTAGATCTAGTCCTAGCTTCCTGTGGCTCAGAAACATTGGGAGCCAGAAGGAGGACACATCCCTAGCCCCAGGCCTGGAATATGCTGGAATTTCTCCTCAAGACAATTTTCCTTACTGATCTGAGCCAAGAAACTTCCCAACGGAGAACTGAAGCAAGTACTGGGAAATTTAGAGACAAAAATGGGCAAACTCCTCAAAAGGAATTTAAAAGAAATACACACAGACACAGACACAAACACAGTCACACACATACACACACATACACACACACACACACACACATGCAAATACCCTGAAACTTTAAGCCTATGCCATAGGCTACAACATAGTTTAATTAGGATGCATTACTGCCACTCATATTACCTGATGTTTTCAACCTTTGTAAGTTATTCCAGTGCTAGGGGAATAAACCAGACCTTCAAGATTTGGAATAAGCTGCTTGCCACATGTATGGCTTTGGACCATATACTTTCTACTTGAAAGCCAACTTTTTGTCCCTCTTAAATAGCTAACCATCATTCACATGACAGAAGACAAGGGTCTAGCATTAGTCATGATGAGGAAAACACAACTAACCAGACCCTGTAAAAATAACCTGAGTTATTTCATAACTTTCATAATTTTCATATCAAAGGCATTTACCTCCCATTGAAAATAACATCCATAAAAATGATCAACACAAAAAAAACTGAATGAGGACCAGCTCTTGAAGACCTTTAAAGGGCAGGAATCCCTTTCCAGATGGTTTGCTGTCCCCCCTCACACACCAAGCACTCCCATAGCAGTTTGAGCTGTCTAACAGTTAGACAACTTACATTCAGAAAGGTGCTCATCTGATACTGAGTCCAATTTGAAAAAAATATGAGCTCTTTGAATCTTGACTCCCCATCATATACTCATGGTTCAGATATTTTTGCTCCTCATTCCTGGAATACATTCTTTCTTCACCTCCACCTTCTAGATTCTTATTTCTTTCAAGAATCAGTTCAATGACCACTGGTATATGAAGGCCTTATTAATATTCCCAGGTGCTAATGCTCCCCCCCTTGCAAAACTATTCAATTTCTGTATATTTTGTATGTACTTACATACAGATTTGTTATCTCCGCCTTTGGAACATAAGTTCATTGAGAGCAGGGACAGGTTCATTTTTGTCCATCTCCAACCTTTACCATGATACAATTTTCTTGGCAAAGATATTCAAGTAGTTTGCTATTTCCTTCTCTAGCTTATTTTACAGATGAGAAAACAGAGTTGTGACTTGCTCAGGATCATACATCTAGTTAAGTGTTTGAGTCAGATCTTCCTGACTTCAGACCTGGAGCTCTCTCTATGGTGCTATCCAGGTGTCCTTCCCCATACATAGTAGATTCTTAATAAATATTTATTAATTTCCTATTTGATTATCAAAGGGAATCACAGGATCAAAAACTGGAAGGATTGGATCCAATCCCCTCATTTTTCAGAGAAAGAAACTTAGAAGCAGCATAAAGTGACTTGTCTTAAGTCATACATGTAACAGCCAGAATTTGAACTTAGATCTAACTCTAGAGCTAATCTGTTTCCACTGCACCACACAACCTTTTACTATACTATCTATTTGTGTGTTTTCTTAAACCACAAATTTTTAAAAATTTCCAATTTAGAAGAAGTTTCTTTACTGGAATACTAAATCTATCCATTTAAATGTGAAATTCATAACAATTTTCCTATAGGTTATTCTTTTAGGACAGTCCTCTCCCCATCCCCAACACACACACAACCTTCTACACCTGTTAGGATTCATTTTGCTTAGTTTTTTTTTCTATTTTTTTCTCCTTCCTACAGTAAGGGGAAAAAGTAATATATGATGAATTTAAATAGCACAATTTAGTGCTAAAGTTTGAGTTTCATTTCTAGCCTTAAATGCATTTCCACTGTAACATGACAATACATGCTACAAACTTCATGGGATAGAGAGATCATATAAACTGAAGTGATCCGAAGTGGCTTCATGATAGAGAAGAATATGGTACTGGGCTTTAAAGGATAGTTGTGAGTTTAATAAGGAGAAGGGAAGGAGGAGGATAATTTAGCAGTAGAAGTAGTGTGATCAAAGATACAGAGGTTGGAAAATGCAAAATGACTTCACACAATAAAGTCTAGGACAGTGTGGCTGGGGCAGGAGGAAAGGTGGAGTAGCAAATATCTGAAAAAGTTTGGGATCAGATTTTTATTGGGCTTAAATATTAAGTCAAAACTTTAAATGTCTACAGCTCCTATATGAAGAAGGTCTTTGACCAAGGGAATGACACAATCAAAGAAGTGATTTTCGGAAATTTAAAGAGAAAAGATGGGAGTGGGAAAAGATCAGCTAAAATATTAACAAAAAAGTCTGGATGTGAGACTGCATGTCAGAGCCTGAACTTTGGTGAGAATTGTTATTGTTCAGGCATTTCGGTCATATCCAACTCTTGGTTTGCCATTTCCTTTGCCAATTCATTTTACAGATGAAGAAACTGAAACAAACAATATTAAGTGACTTCCAGGATCACAGGTCTAGTAAACATCTGAAGGCAGATTTGAACTCAGGTCTTCCTCAGCCACTTAGCTGCCCTTTGGTAAGAATTATGAGAATATAATTGAGGGAAGGAAGAATAACAAGACTTCATAACTTTCCAATATAGGAACTGAAGAAGGAGGAATCTAAGAGGTTTCTGGGGCTTCAAGACTGGAAGACCAAAAGAATGGTGACATCATTAAAATAAGCAGGAAAATCAGGAGAGTGTGTCATTTAGGGTGTGAGGAGAAAAGATAAGTGTAGTATACAGGAAAGAGCATTGGACTATATATGCAAAACACTTCAGTTATAGTCCATAATCTGCTACTTCCTAGCTGTGTGATCTTGGAGAAATTCCTCATGTCTCTGGGCCTTTGGATTGATCACTTATAAAATTGTGAAATTAGTGCAAGCATGGCGAATTTTAGTTAATATGTGATACAATTTGCAAGTTGTGTTCCTTTGACCTTTGAGATGATTTGTATATGACTTCCATGTTCCCCTTTACAATTTTATTTCTTGCTAAAACATTATAATGGCTAGAAAGGGGGAGGAGAGGTCCAGGGGTCCAGAACAAGATACAACTCTACCCCAGTCTCTAAATTAAAGGGCCTGAATTAATTGATCTGATCCTTTACTATTCTAAAAGATTAGTTTTATGCTTTCTTTCAACTTGTCAAGCTAAAAACCTTGACATATTTTTGTCTTCAAATTCCACCTACTTTGCATTTGTACAGATATCCTAAAATACAGCATATGAGAGGTATAACAAATGAACTTCCAGCTGCTTAAGACTGACTTACAATTGTTCCCAATGGTCTACAAAGTTAGTTCAATCAATGTTTACAAAATATTAATGTATTTCCTTGTTATAATATATGACAATTATTATGTCTAGGATTAAACTGAAACTCAAAAACCCTTCACAACTTGGTTTCAAACTACCTTTCCAAATCCTTTATAAATTACTCCCATTTCCACACTCCATGAAAAGCTAAAATGGCTTTTTGCTGCTACTCCCCTGCAGACAGCACTTCATCACCCATCTATCCATGCCAGGGTACTAACTATCTGGAATGCTCTTCTTTCTTCCTTCTACCTCAAAACTCCCTTACTTTCTTCAACTCTCATTTCAAGCACTTCTCCAGAGTCCTCTCCTGATCCCTCAAACTGCTAGTGCCCTTCTTATTTCAATTTTCAATTCATTTTGTATTATCCTGCTTGTACTTAAATATGTGCATGTTCTCTCTTCTGAGAAAATGTTATTTCCTTGAGAGTAGGTATTGCTTCATTTTTGACTTTATATGTGCAGTATCTAGCACATGTATGGCACACAGTAGGTTCTTAATAAGTACTTGCTGACTGGTTTAATTTCTACATAAAGAAATGATGCCCCCTCATTGGTATTTCATTAAAATTAATACTGTAATATTCATTAATTTTAATGAAATGGTCACAAGATTAGAAATTTAGAACTGGACAGGACCTCAGAAACCATCTTGTCCAATCCTCCCTGCATTTTAGGAAGAGGAAACTGAAATCCACAAATAAGTGATTTGCCTAAGATACACAAGTAGAAAGTAGCAGAACTGGCATTTGAACTCATGTCCTCTGACTCTAAATTCATCATACTCTCCTCTCTACCATGCTGCCTGGGATTCATTTCTGGTTGTCATTGTTTTTTGCCAGGATAAATAAGATGGTTGGTTCAAGGGTCTTCTGACCTCCCAAAAGGGATTGGTGAGAAAATCCTCCAAATATATATATATATATATATATATATATATATATATGTAAATGATCCAAATACTTTAAAATTGTACCTTCTATCAGCTTCCCAAGTTCCAAGTCTTGCTTAAAAGTA
Organism: Myrmecobius fasciatus; assembly: GCA_023553655.1. Lineage (NCBI taxonomy): Eukaryota > Metazoa > Chordata > Mammalia > Dasyuromorphia > Myrmecobiidae > Myrmecobius > Myrmecobius fasciatus. The sequence continues at coordinate 645,218 of JAJPUD010000026.1, forward strand.
ACACTTTTTCAGCAAAGACTACAAAATTCCAAAGCCAGATATTTTTTTCAAAAGAAAAATTAAGTTCTGAAAAACTTGGGGTGGGGGGCGGGTCTTGTATATAAGACTGCTTCTGCCTCAAGTTACACTTTGTGAATATTTGTTCTGTTTTAGACTTCACCTTGCAGAAGTATTACACAGCTATCTTAGCCAGTAGTCAGTCAGATTTCTATCTACATGAACAATTATATGCAGAGACATGAACTCTCACTAAGTTCCCCATAGAGAAATTCTGATTCAAGCTCCTATAAGGAAGCCTGAGCAAATCATCTGAATTAAATTTGTTTTCTACCCACTCTTTGGAAACTGAGTCTCCATTTTAATATACTCCAAATTAGACAGAGGTTCACAGTATCCAAATGCCCATGTATGTGCATTAGTAGCATTTCATACATGTCACATATATACACATACATTTGGGGCACAATTCACAGATTCTTTGATTTAGACTTCAAGGAATCTAAAGTCATTGAGTTCAAAACTAAATTTTATTTCAGAGGAAACTGAATTGGTCTAGTGACTTGCCCACAGGCAATAAATGATGGGACTAACAAAATTTTCTGACTTCAAATTCATTTCCCTTTCCACTGTACCATACCGCCTTCCTCAGACTGTAAAGAAACTTTCATACAACTTTATGACCAGCCCAAAAACTAAAGAAGGTTCCCCCACTACTGACTAGAATCTCAGGAACATTTCTTTCTTTGTCATAGATACAGCAGGTCCCAAAACCATTGATGGCAAGGCATTATTTTAAAATATATTTGTATCACTTCTATATTCACTATGTTCATATCTCCTTGTCAATAGTTTATCCATATTTCAGCCAAGTTTATCCATGGCCAGCCTATCCCAAGAGCATTCCATGGCTTATCTGAAGGTTGATTAGAGAATAGCACCCTCAAATAAACTTCCAAAAAGAGATTCAAAACACTTGGTGAAATCAATGGTACTCCAGAATCCTACTACACTTCCTACATTTGCTCCATAAAGACCAAATAAGTTTTGTCAGACATAAATGGTTTTGATCATTTGATTTGATCTAGTCCTAGAATCCTTTCCAGTAATTCCTGAAGGCAATTACTTGTGGAATAAAACCCCCTCACCTAACACATTCCTCTTTTTGTTTGTAGGACTTCAGCTATATGTGCCCTAGAAAAGCATTAAAATCATTGCTTATGGAGACACAAATATTTTTCCTACTTCCCTTTTATGATTCAACTGTAGTTCCCTAAGGATTTTCTTTCAAAAACTAAACTTCAAGAAAGAAATGTGTCTGCAATCGCCATTTGGGTCTCATGAAACAAGATGTTGTCCCCAAATACCAGCCCCCTAATCCCAAAGGAATCATTGCTTTGTAAAATTCTTACCCCTTTCATAAACCCAAAGAAGGGAGACAGTTAATTAATTTGCAATTGCAGGCACTATCTTATGAGCTAGATCTACTGAGTTGATTTATCCAAACCTCTAACCTTTACCCAAACTATCTAAACCAATAACTAGAGGTGATTAGATGACCTTTAAGGTCTTTCCTGATTGTTATTCAAAGATTCTCAAATTCATGTTCCCATCATGAATCAACAAAAATATCAATAATAGAAGAGAAGACTTTTTTAAAAAATCTTAATGAAGTTCACCATTTCAGACAGAGTCTATGGGGAGAGCATATCATTAAGAACACCACATTAGCCTCAACAGTTGCTCTTTTTCTTTGGGCTATAGGCTAAAATATCAGAAGAATCCCATTAGTAGAACTATGTAGCACCTATCTATCATTAGTGTGCCTAGGTGCTCTGATATGAATAAGTTGACTCCCTTTCTACTGCAACTTTTCAGTATCTTCCACAAAGTCTTGGATTTGCTTTTTGTTTTTTTTTAAAGAAATTTTTTTTGTTGGTTTTTTTTTTTTTGTAGGTAAGCTGATTACCCGAATCCATAAAATGTTGCCTCCTTCATTTCCATTAGACATATGGTCTTTCTGTGCTTTACTGCCTCTAAATAAAAAAATGGCAACTTCCTGGTGATGGGGGGGAAAAGGATATTCAGCCTATATGAGGACAGACAAGAAAAAGAACATTATTCTTCAGAAACATAGAAAAATATCAGAATGTTTCCAGCTGTCCTGTGATTTGCAGCATTCTTTCAAAGAAAGATTTCAAGCAAAGTTGAGAAAAGGAATGATGATAGATGGAGCCATAAGTGCCCTCACCTGTATATATACTTCATCTGACTGCCTGGCCAGTTGATGGACTTATATTCCTTTCCTTCCCTCAGTGTCTCTCTCACACATATAAATCATAAAGAAAAATGATATTTTATGTCTATGTAGCGCCTTTCTGCCCAAAAGTTCAAAGCGCTTTATTTTATATTATCTCATGAATCCTCACAACATCCCTGTGAGGTAGGTAGGTGGAAATTATTTTAATCCCCTTCTTACGGGCAGGGGAGACTGAGGCACACAGAAGTTAAGTGACTTGTCCAAGCGAGTCACTGGCAGAGCTTAGAAGAAGCATATTCCTGATCAGCACCTAGCATAGTGCTTTGCACACAGTAGGAGCTCAATAAATATCTGTTGATTTGATTTATGCTACCTCTAGAAACATATAATTCACATACACACAGGACAAGCAGCCATCAAGAAAAAAAAAGCAAACAACAATTCTACATTCTCCCATTTTAACATCTTACACCCATTTCCAATATAAGTAGGTATAGGAATTTCAGGGACTCCCCTTTCAACTAAGCCCTTGACCTCTTTTTAAAAGAGGCTCAGCGTGTATATTTCCCTGTAGGCCCATCTCTCTGTTCTCTCTCTCCCCAGGGCTCCACCCAAACTGACTGAGATATTAGTTTTCTCATGAAAACAAAAATGGATTTCAGAAACCATGCTGACTTGGTTGGCCTTTTGTGTTTTTAAATGGAGCCATCTGAACAGCTTTGTTTTCCACCATTTGTGGGTTTTGTCTTTGTTGTCTTGGTCTTTTGTTACAAAAAGAAATAAGGCTGACCTAGTCCAGTTAACCTGGGAGAACTGTATGTAACACATACCAGGAGCTCTCCCTCCCTGGAGGGTGGTGCTCTACCTGGGAACACTGGACTGACCCCAAGAGGTGACAGCTCTGAGATAGGAGGGCCAGCAGGTCTGGACATCATTTGCATTGTTCATGATCTGTATAGTCGTCCATGTCCACATCAGAATCAAAGAGGGAGTGTCCAGTGAAGTCTGTGTCAGGCGTCCGGGATATACTGTTCTCTGCCCCTTCATCATCAAAGGTTTCTGTCCTTGAATAAAAGCTGAAATCTGGCAGTGGGGTGTGTGCCTTGCTGCCTTCACTGCTTTCCTCAGACTCATAGATGGTATTGTCATCATCATGGTGCCACTCGGGCCAGAATTTCCTCCTTATTCTTTCACAATACATGGCAAGGTTAATCAGTTCTCCTGAAAAAGAATAAGATGAAGGTTAGTTCTCAAGGCCATCAACCTTCCTGTCCCTACTAATCCAGAGGATATTGGAATTAATAGGTAGACATTCTCAAATGCTTGTCACAATCCATATAAAAAAGAGGATGAATGGAATGAATTAAAGATAGATAGGCAAACAGAAACACTCTGATGATAGAGAGAGAGAGAGAAACAGACAGAGAGATGGATAGATGAATGGATAAATAGATAGATGGATGATAGATGGATTAGACAGAAAAAAATAGATGGATGGATGGATAAATAGAAAGAATAGATGGGTGGATGGATGAATAGAAAGATAGAATAGATCAGTGAATTAAAGGATAGATAGATGGATTGATGGATAGATAGACAGATGGATGGATAGATAGATAGATAAACAGATAGATAAATGGATGAATGGGTGGGTGGATGGGTGGATGGATGAATATATAGATAAATGGATAGATGGATGGAAGGATAAATGAATAGATAGATGGATGGATGAATAGATAGATAGATAGATAGATAGATAGATAGATAGATAGATAGATGGATGGATAGATAGATAGTGGATGGACCAATAGATAGATATAAGGAACAGCATACTAAATAGAAGTCCAGTCTTAGAATTATGAAGGACTACATTCACATCTTGTTTCTGATACATATTAGCTGTGTAGCCACAAGCAAGCCTGACAGATAAACAGTGTGATATAACAGAGTGCTGAATTTAGAATTAAGATCTAAACTCAAACTCCCCTTCTGTTTTTACTAATAGTGGGACCCTAAGCAAGTCATTTAAAGCTCTCTGGGCATCAGTTTCCTCATCTATAAAATGAAGGGATTGTAGTCTATGAGTAATGAAGTATCTTTTAGTTCAAAATCTGTGATCCAGGAAGCCATCTCTCACCCACTCCCCAAATTATCGGTTATAGACAATGAAGGGAGTGTCCACACAAGGGTTCTCTACAATGATAAAAATCACAAGTCCAGACAAAACAAAATACGTATTGTCATATAATGTAACCTATAGATCTTAATCATTCACATTGATAGAGATGATCAGTGACAGGAAGGTATACTGGGGAAAACCTTGGATCCAGAGTCTGAAAATCTGGTTTCAAATCCTGCTTCTAAAGTTAACTACCTGTGTGAACTTGGGCAAGTCACAACCTCTCTGGACCTCAATTTTCTCATGTATAAAAAGAGAAGTTTGGACTATATGATCCTGAGGCCCTATGTCCTCATCTATGATCCTAAGATATAGAGCAGATGAAAACGAATGATTATTTGTGTGGCTTTCTAACACATTTTACAATTGCAGAGGGGAGCAAAGAAAATATAAATTGTTGGGGTTCCTATTTGGGCATATTTCCATGAGGATTTATGGGATACCTTAGATAAGCATCACAAAGTATAACACATAAATGGTTCATCATCATCTTCACCACCAGAGGGAGTATTGCAATTGATTAGATCATATATCCATGAAAAATATTAAAATAAGTTCTCAGGGAATATAAACAGAAGATTGTCCAAAGAAAGCCCAAAAAATATTAATTGATAGGAAAAGTGCCTTTCCATATTAAAAGCTTGGGCAGAAATCATCCACAAAATAAATAACTAGGTAGACTATATATAACCAATGATGAATTTTTTGAAACAATTACACCCAATTATAGATTGTTATTGAATTACTAGAATTAGTATTTTAATTCTCTAAATTTAGTCTCCTAAAATACAAGTCAAAGGAAACTATTTTTAACTTTGTGCCATGAAAAAAAAAAGATATTCAAAAGATAAACAATCAAGGTTTAAATACAAATAGTTTTAAGAAGAAATGCAGGTAATCAACAATTATATTTTCTAAAGTGTTCCAATTCATGAATAATGAAAGACATTCAAATTAAAACAACTCTGAGGTTTCTCTTTACACCCTGGACATTAAGGGAATACCCACTGATCAAGTGGATATTATCATGACAAATACATAATTATGACAAATGATTATACAATGGAATATTACTATAAAAATAAAGAATTCGGAGAAACATGAGAAGAAATATAAACTAATATAAATGAAAAAGCAGGAAAAAAGAATTATATATTCCTTATCATACAATGAGCACAATAATATAAATATAAGCAACTTCTGATATTTATTGCTTGAATTACCTTAGACAAGTCAGTTTCCTCATCTATAAAGTAGAAGAGTTGAATTACAGATCCCTTCTCCCTCTCTCCTATGAACACTAAAAGGCAACTGAATTCACTTATAATCAGCATTCTGGGTTCCAGATTCAGAGGACAAAAATCTATTTGTCTCCTCATAATAGCGGGAGAGAGTGGAAGATTGCAAGTGTGAAATGCTGTAAACCTGTGAGTTGTGGTTACTTCATCAGTTTTATGTAACTTTTTTTAAATAAGAAAGAGTTCAATGTGGAGAAATTATATTGGGAAAATGAGGGGGGAAATGCATTTAACAAAGCAAAAAGAAAAAGGAAAGAAAAAAGAAAAAGTAGGCAACTGATTACAAGATAACATCTGATTTTTATATGCTGTGAGAAAGAGAAATGAAGAGAGTACTTTTGTTCCACCAGATGGCAACATTGTTTATTATAATAGATACAAAGTGTCCCAAAAAGTCTAAAGTCAATACAGTTTTAAGTTACCACAAAGTAGTTTAAGCAAAAACTTAAAACTAGCAACAAGAATTTTGGAAACACAAAGAAATGCATCTATATTTACACATATTCATAACATGTACAACCTGTCTATTGTACATATCTATATGTGCATATACACATATTATTTTCTTATATAGAACTTCACACCTAATAATAGTATATGCATGTGGCACAAGAATTGGAAGTTTTGAGAGGACATTTTTAAATATATTGTTCCTATCTATAAGTTAAAAAAACATTTTTTTAATGCCTTGGCTATCTACAATTTAACAGTTAGGAATCTCAAATAAATAGACTTGTTTACTGCATTCAACTTTTAAGAGGAAATGAAAGCAAATTATTTTTACAAACAAAAACAAAAAACTTTCAAGAATATATCCTGAAGTCGATAAACATCCAACCCGATTGTCTTCATCTTCTACACTAATGACCCTGAGGCACTATAAAATCCTGACTCAACCAAAGACAATCTATATATACTAGATATCCTCTACTTAGAAAAGCAGGAAAGTGAACTAATGCATTTTACAGTAATGTATTATTCACTTAAACATCAACAAAATTAACAAAATATTTATAGCTATTTATATATTGAGATAAATTTCTATGGACAGTACATTCATAACAATTTATATTTTAGTTTCTCCCTCTGTAGGTCCTTTATTCTCTATTTTTATATTCATTATTGGTATACAACCAACTTTTTTATAATTTTATAAAATAGAATTTTTTAATATTTAGTTTTTCAAAATGTCTCAAGGGGTTGAAACAAAAGTTTTTTAGTTAATCTTCAATCAATTGAATTTTCATAGAATTTACAGCTAAACATAACCTTAGTGATAATCAAGTCCTACCCTCTCATTTTACAGAAAAAGAAACTGAGGTTTTAAGAGATTGCATAACTTGGTCAAAGTCAAACAATAAGTGAGCGACTAAACCAAGAATCAAATATGGGTCCTTTGATTCCAAATGCAGGGCTTTTTCCCACTACACCATACCAACTCTCAGCAGCCATAGGACCATGGACAAGGCATTCAACCTTTCTCAACCATTTAGGTACCTATTTAAAAAAGAGATAATAATAGCACTTATCTCCCAAGTTTATTATGAGGATCAAATGATATATATAGTGCTCTGCATACCTTAAAGTAATACAGGAATGCTAGCTATCATTATTATTGAAATTTTTATTGTTGTTGTTGTTGTTGCAATTCTCTCTAACCATGGCATTATATAGATTTTGGACATGTAGAAGTCATTTAATAGTGTTCTTAAACCAGCAAAGTCAAATCATTGTAACCAAATTGTAATCAAACACAATTGCAATATAATAGTAACAAATACAAAAAAAATCCCCTTTCATTTAAATCTTACAGAAAAATGTGTGCAGAGTATATTTGTACATCTACATACATATAAAAATTTTGTGCTAGCTAGGTGGTGCAGTGGATAGAGCACCAGCCCTGAAGTCAGGAGGACCTGAGTTCAAATTTGTCTCAGACACTTTCCTAGCTGTGTGACCTTGGGCAAGTCACTTAACCCCATTTGCCTCAGCAAAAAAAAAAAAAAATTCTGTGCTGGCAAATCCAACCATGGAGAAAATTTCAAATCTAGGACATCTTTCTTTAAATGTATCTTCCTTAGAAGAAAACTTTCAGAATTTCAGACAAATATTTGTGCCTAAGAGTAAATGAGTCACAGATTCAGAGAGCAAATATTTATTAATCACTTCATATGTGCCAGGTATTGAGCTAAATGCTAGGAATACAGAAAAAGACAAACATGATTTCTTTCAAAAAGCACACATTCTAAGAGAGGAGACAATACATAACTCTTGAACAGAAAAATATGTACATGTATTCATTCCACATCACAGGGATTGGGAACTAGGAGCATGGTACCCCCACAATCTGAAAAATCCACATAAAATTTTTGACCCTTCATACCAAAGAAGATGCCTAAATTATTATGGCATTAAAAGATAAAATATTATTATATATAATACAATACATATATTTTATAGATTTCTGAATTTCCAAACTTTCTGTGTCATCTGTTAGCCTTCACATGCTGTCTACAGTTTCTGCAAAAAATATAAAAAATTCTGATTTAATTTCTTCCCACGATATATTGAAATCTCGATGGAAGAAGTCTAAATGTAGAAGGGATAACTTTATACAATGCAAGTGAAAAGTTACCTCAGAGAGAAGAGTTTGAGAGAAGCGTGGGAAGAGAATCCAGAAAGCCCTTCTCCAAAAGGTAGAATTTTACCACAGTCTTAGAGCAGGAGGGAAGCTAAGAGTTGGAGGTGAGGAAGAATAGCACATCAGGTAAAAGAATCATTTGTCCTTCCTTCTCAAAAAAGACCATGATACCATTACATGCAAGTGAATTGGATTTGACTGAGGGAGGGCTGTGCAAAGTCACCAGCTTCAGTTTCTCCTCCAGAACCATCTGGCAAGATACAGATCTGGATGACTGGAGATGGCCCTAGATGCAATAAGGATCTTGGCCTTCTTAAGCTAAGTTTTTAACAGGCCTAAGTTTGACTGAGGCAAGATCTAATCACAGTTAAAGGTAGGTAAGAAATGAAGCAGAGAATGGTCTCTTTTACCTTGTCAAAAAAAAAAAAAAAAAAAAAAGACAGCCAATATAAATGCAAATGGTCATGAGATGTACTGTTGTTGGTGAACACTGGAAAAGCTACTCAGCATGACAGTAACTTTTCATCCTCAATGGTAATTTTCTAGTACTCTCCCAGCTCCCCAGCAACCATGTTGAAAGGAAGCACAGTTGACACTGATCTTGGTACCACTTATTCCTGTGTCAGTTTTCAACATAAGAAAATGGAGATCATTGCTAATGACCAAGGAAACAGGACCACCCTAAGCTATGTCATTTTTATCAACAAAGAACATTTAATTGATAATGCTGCAAAGAATCAAGTTTCAACAAACCCCATCAACACAAACTTTTTATGCCAAACATCTGACTGGTTGCAGATTTGATGATGCAATAGTATAAACATGAAGAATTGGCCTTTTATGATGGTAAATGACTCAGGCAGTCTAAGGCCCAACTGCAATACAAAGAGAAGACCAAAAGTTTCTATTTAGAAAAATTATCTCCTATGATCTTGACCAAGATGAAAGAAATTGCTGAAGCTTACCTTGGGAAGCTTGTTACAAGAGTGTCATAATATCAGCCTATATCAACAATTTTCAATGTTTGCCACATAAAATGCTGGAACCGTTAATGGACTCAGTGTGCTCTGAATTATCAATAAGCCAACTGCTGCCGCTTTTGCTTATGGCTTGAACCAAAAGATTGGTGTCAAGATAAATGTATTGATCTTTGACCTTGAAGATAATACTTTCGATGTCTCCATCCTTACCAATAAAGATGAAATTTTTGAGGTCAGATCCATAGCTGGAGACACTCACTCAAGTGGGAGGACTTTGACAACCACATAGTCAACCATTTCATTGCCAAGTTCAAACAAAAGCACAAGGAATAATCAGTAAGAACAACAGGGCTGTTTGCTACCTATGCACTGCTTATGAATGTTCAAAGCATACCCTCTCTTCCACTGCCCAGGCCAGTATTGAGATTGACTTCCTCTATGAAAGTATTGACTTCTGTACATCAATCACCCAAGCCCATTTTGAAGAGTTGAGTGCTTATTTCTTCCATAACACACTGTACCTGTGGAAAAGATCTTAAGAAATACCAAGGTAATTCACAGATTCATGACTTTGTGCTTGTGGGTGTTCCCACTCAAATCCCCCAAAATCCAGAACCTTCTGCAAGACTTCTTTAATGGCAAGGAGCTCAACAAGAGTATCAATCCTGATAAGGCTGTTGCTCATAGTACCAGTTAGCCATTTTGTCTGGAGATAAATCTGAAAATGTGCAGGATTTACTGTTGGGTGTCACTCCTCTTTCCTTGGAATTAAAGCTGCTAATGGAGTTACAACAGTTCTAATCAAATATAATACCGCTATTCCCATAAGGCAGACACAGACCTTTACTACCTATTCAGACAATCAGCCCTGATTCAGGTTTATGAAGATGAGAAAGTAATACAAAGGAGAACCTGCATGGCAAGTTTGAGTTCATGAGAATCCTCCCAGTGACAAAGGTCATTTGAGCAAAGATAATGAATATAATCCAGAAAGCTGAGAAATACAAAGCCAAGGATAAGAAGCAAAGAGATAAAATTTCTTCCAAAAATTTTCTTGAATTTTATGCTTTCAATATGAAGGATGAAAAACTGCAAGGCAATATTGGTGAAAACAAAGATCCTTGACAAATGTAATGAAATAATCTACTGGCTGGATAAAAACCAGACTGCTGAGAAAGAAGAATTTGAGCATCAGCAGAAAAAATTAGAGAAGGTCTGAAACACCATAATTACTAAGCTGTATCAGAGTGCAGGGGGCATGCCAAGAGATTTGCTTGTTCAATTCCCAGGGGTAGAAACAGCCCTATTTGGAAGTGCTCCTTCTGAATCTACCATTGAAGAGGTTAACTAAATGCACAAAAAGAAAAGAGCATTTCACACAGCTTTCCAAAAACTGAAGGACTCAATTTTGTAATCAAGGCAGTAACTGTTTAAAAATAACATTTAAACTACTGTATAAATCAGAACATTCTCAACACATGAATGTGAGCAGAGGGAAAGAAGTGAACAATATTGCACTTTATCAGTACTATAAACAAGTAGAAATGCAAACCTTGTCCTGGAGAATAAAATCTATTTTAAATTGGCACCATATAATAAAAAGTTTTGAGAAGGATGGTGTAGTCAGATGGTAAAATGTATGGAGGGGAATAAAGTGAAGGAAGACTAGAAAGTCAGAAAGAGGCTAGGTATTTAAAAGTAAACAAAGCACTTTATGTTTGATATTGGAGATAATAGGAAACCAATAGAATTTTTCAAGTACAGGATGACACAGTCAAACCTATGGTGTAAGAAAATGATTTTTTTAATGAAAATTATTTTAGCAGTTGAATTTAGAATGGACCAGAATGTGAAAAAACTTGAAGTAGGGAGACCAATCAGCAGGCTCTTACAACAGTCCAGGTGTAAGGTGATGGGTAAATGTGAGTTTCAAGTCAAGGATGATAGCCAAGCTATAAGCCTAGGTGACTAGAAAAACCATGGTCCTCTGGACAGAAAGATCAAAGTTGGGAAGAAAAGAGGGTTTGGGGAGAGGGGAAGATCATTAATTCTGTTTTTGAAAGTGTTATGTCTTAAATGAATACAGGACATCTAATTCGAGATATCTAAAAGACAGCTGGTGACATGGGATTAGAGGTCAAGAGAAAGATTAGAGCTGGACAAAGAGACTGGGAATCACTGAACAGAAATAAAAACCAACAGAAGCTGATGAGATTACCAATAAATACATTATAGAAAGAAAAGAGAAGACTTAGGATAGATCTTTGGGGGATATCCACATTTAGAGGATCATAACCAGAATGACGATCCAGCAGAGGAGAATGAACTCTGTAGATTGGTAAGAGTAGAACCAGAAACACTTGGTGAGAAGTATCTGGGAAGAAAAAGTGATTGATTATCCTAAAGCTGTAAGGGATCAGAAAGCATGTAGATTGAGAAAATATCAATAGAATGGGCAATTAAAAGATCATTGATAGAAATATCAGTTAAATAAGTAAAGATAAAAACAGATTGAATAGCCTTCTAAAATTATTCAAAAGAGTTCAGGATAACCATCCATAGAGGAAAAACTAAGTGGATAAAGAAAACTTATTGCCAAGGCTATGATATACAGCTGAATGAACAATCTATAAAAGTCAGCCAACAGGATTGATATCTTTTGAAGAGAATTTACAAATGAACAGCAAGTTAGACCCAGAATTTAATAGGAGAAAAATAGTCTGGACTGTCTTTGAGAATTTGGAAAGTCATTTTAATGACTCCAAAAGTATTCCAGAAAAAAATTGAGCGCAGTTTTTAAAGAAAAGTATTCTTTGGGTGATGTTGTATGACTGTGAATCATATAATATTACTCTCTAAATGATTTGAGATCACTTCTAGAAAAATGGGAAGGATAGTGAAGGGCCTGAGAAAGTTGCGAATCATTACAAATAAGAAATTATTTAAAAAAAAAAAAAAGGACGCCATCAATGAGATGTCCATGACTTTTTAAAAAGAGAACTGCTCACTAAACAAGAACAAGGGATAACTGACAGAAAGTCCATATCCTTCACTAATATCTATGAATGTGAAGAAAACAATATGAAGATTTTCAAAGTTCTGGGCAGAACTACTATGGCAAATTTAAGAGATTTGTTGTTCAGTGATTCCATTATATAAAATTCTATGTGACCCCAAGAGCTTTCTGTCCATGGAATTTTCTTGGCAAAGATACTAGAGGAGTTTTCCATTTCCTTCTTCTACATGCCTTCATTTTTCAGTGAACTGAGGCAAATAGGGGTTAATTTACTGAGGGTCATACAGCTAGTAGATATGTGAGACCACATTTAAATGTAGATCACCCTCACTTCAAGTCCAGTATTCTAGCTATTGCACCATCCAACTCCCGAAATTTAAGGGAACACATGGACAAAAGTTGCATAGAATAAGCAAACACAGATTGCATTCTGATGACATTATAAATCCAATTAAATATATTGAAATACATTTTTAAAGATATAAATTTATTTTTTATAATAAGCCTCTTTGAAATTAAAATAGTTAAAACTATTATTTTCAAATTTAAATATTATTCTCTAAGACACCACATCTGTTGATAGCATCCTTAAAAAAATCATAGGGTTTCTAAAACCTCTCAGTATGTATGCTGAAATAATAGGGTTTAAATCAATGAATGGCAGCACAGAATCAGAATCTGTGGGCTCTCTTCCCAGAACTTATGCTCATTAGTTATGTGAGCTAAGCCAAATGTGTAATGTCTCAGGAACTCAATTTCACAATCAGCAAAATATATCAAAGAACCTTTTCTAAAGAGTGACATCATTCTAATGATACACAGCAGTGCCCTAAAGGCTATTAAAAAATCAGATTTTACCAGCTTCTCAAATGTTCCCTGCTGGGGTCTGAGGAAGGCAATTTTAAAGGTCTCTCTACCCCAGGAGGGCTGGGAGGAATAGTTGTAGAGAGAAGCAGGAGCTGTGTCACAATTTCAGTCACCATCAATGTACCATAATATTCTTTCTTCCATGTTCAGAAAATCACTCAACTATAAAAGGAGAGGTAAGAAGTCTTCTCATCTACTTCCTACATTCATCAAGTTTTTATATTCTGATGTGCATATATCTATGTATTTCATAGATGTCTAGTGAAAGATTCCTTAGTTTCCCTAGATAGCAGATTTTAATTTTTAGAAACCCTCTGCTTTCAAAAATCTTATTTATATCTAATTTTACCTTGTAAAAGTCCATTTTTAAACTGGATGAGTGATTTTATTGATTTAGGGAATACCCCTAAGGAAGAAAAGCATAGTCAGTACTTTCTCTGAAACTTAAGTCTTAAAGAATTGTTCAGGTCACACAGGAAATATATCAGAGAGTAGGTATTGAGTTTCTTGTTTATGTCTATCTTCAATAATTAGCATTATTTGTGCTTGGCACATAATAATTGCTTGATAAATGTTTGTGTTTCCTGTCAGATTGGCTAAAATGACAGGAAAAGTTAATGATGAATGTTGGAGAGGATGTGGGAAGGCTGGGACACTGATGCATTGTTGGTGGTGCTGTGAACCGATACAGCCATTCTGGAGAGCAATTTGGAGCTATGCTCAAAAAGTTATCAAACTGTGCCTACCCTTTGACCCAGCAGCATTTCTATTGGGCTTATATCCCAAAGAAATCATAAAGGAAGGAAAGGGCCCCACATGTGCAAGAATGTTAGTGGCAGCCCTTTTTATAGTGGCTAGAAACTGGAAACTGAATAGATGCCCTTCAATTGGAGAATGGCTGAACAAATTATGGTATATGAATATTATGGAATATTATTGTTCTGTAAGAAACGACCAGCAGGACTATTTCAGAGAGGCCTGGAGAGACTTGCATGAACTGATGCTGAGTGAAATGAGCAGAACCAGGAGATCATTATACACAGCAACAACAATACTATATGACAATAAATTTGGACATGGCTCTCTTCAACAATGAAATGTTTCAAACCACTTCCAATTGTTCAGTGAAGAAAGCCATATACACCCAGAGAGAGGGATGTGAAATGTGGACCACAACATAACATTCTCATACTCTTGATTGATGTTTGCTTACATTGTGTTTCCTTTATCTGATATGTCTTCTGTGTAGATACAATTTTTCTTGCACAACAATGATAAGTTTGGAAATATGTATATATATATTCGACTTGCCAAATATTTTAACATAATTAACACATAGTGGATATCCTGCCATCTAGGGGAAGGGTGGGGAGTTGGGGGGGGGGGAATCTGTAACAGAAAGCTATGTAAGGGTTAATGTTGAAGAATTACCCAAACATATGTTTTGCAAATAAAATAAAATTTAAAAAAAAAAGACAAATGTTTGTGTTTGAGTGGACTGCTAATTAGATTTTAAATCCCCGTCTTTTTTGCTAAGGCAACTGAGGTTAAGTGACTTGCCCAGGGTCACAAAACTAGGACCTATTAAGTGTCTGAGGTCAGATTTGAACTCCAGTCCTCCTGACTTCAAGACTGGTGCTCTATCTACTGCACTACCAAGCTGCTCCAATCCATCTCTTTTCTTTCTGAGGCCAGCTCTCTATTCACTATACTACCGTATGTTTCTCATTTTCTCCCAATACTGTTTATAAAATGCCCTCCAAGATCAAACAATGGCCCAAATTCAAATGACTTATTTTAATTATTTCTAACAAACTGAATTTCGGTGATTTTTCATCATTGATTTTGAACATAATGTCTTTAAAGAGTGATATATTATGTCAGCAAATTTGTTCATACTACATTATTTCATTTCCAATAAATTATAATTGCAAAAATGCGACAGAAAATCTTTGCTCTATAACCTCAGAAAGTAATTTCTCTCTAGAAATAATTTCTAAGGACTTCTCAAGTATTAAAATCCAACAGTTCTATAAAAATTTTCCTAAATTATGTATCTCCTATTAACTTTTGCTGCTCCTCAGGTCCAAACACAATTTTCTGACTGATGAAATCAAATCAATAATGAGTAGAGTAAAACTTAAGACTAGTTAGCAATCTATTCAGATAATAAACCCCTATTAGAAGGAGGGGAAAGGAAGGGCATAATCATTTAAATAGCAAATACAATGTGCCAGGCACTGTATTGAGTACTTTCAAAATAAAAATATGTCCTTTGATCCTCACAATGACCTTTTGAGGTAGATGCTACTATTATCCCTCTTTCACAATTAAGAAAACTAAGGCAAGGGAAGGGTATTCCCTCCCTATCAAGGGGGGCAAGGAAGAGACATCAACATCTTTAGAATTCCACCATTAAAATGTAAATACCCCTGGCAGTATATTGGCCTTAAATCATTATTACATAATATATTGATTATCAATGAACATTTCAGGGATTATATGGAAGGCAGCTAAGGGTGAAAATACGATCTGCAATAAATGACTAGAAGGCAGATAAGAATAAAGATCCTCCATCAATTGGAGAATGATTAAAAAAAAACTAAGTTATGTGAATATAACGAAATGTTATGGTTCTTTAAAAATGATGAACAGGCTGATTTTAGAAAAGTCTGGAATGACTTATATGAATTATGCTGAGTGAAGTGAGCAGAACTAGCAGAACATTGTATATAATAACAGCAAGATTATGTGACAATCAACTATCACTATCAACTTAGCTCTCCTCAACAATGAGGTAATACAAAACAATTCCAATATACTTGAGATGGAAAATGTCATCTACATCCAGAGAGAGAACTATAAAGAATGAATGTGGATCAAAGCATGGTATTTTCACCTTTTTTGTTTGTTTGCTTGCTTGCTTTTTCTTTCTAGCAGTTTTTTTCTCTTTTGGTCTGATTTTTCTTGTACAACATGAAAAATATGGAAATATTTTTAAAGGATTGTACACATATAAACTATATCATATTACTTGCTGCCTTGGGTGGGAGGGGTAAGCGAGGGAGGAAGAAAAAATTTAGAAAACAAGATCCTGCAGAAATGAAAGTGGGAAACTATCTTTATATGTATTTGGAAAAATAAAATATTATTGGGAGAAAAATGAGGAAACTGAGAAAAGTAAAAGGGTACACTGATATGGGCATGAGAGAGAACCAAAGATAAACTTATTTTTATTACTTCATCATTTGACCCAAAAATATTTCCTCATCCATCTCCATGACAAAAGTGTCAAGCTAGCCATAAGTTCTGACCACTGAGTCACACATTCCACTCACTCTCAATGAATAATTAACTTAAATGTTTATCTTTATGTGAGTGTGTGAGTAAGATCTTTATGTGTATCCAGCAATACACGGTGGATAGTGCTAGACATAGTCAGGAAAACCTAAACTCAGCAGTTACCTCTGATTCTTACTAGCTGAAGGACTCACAGACAAGTGGCCTTAAATGACCTTAAAGTCCCTGAGCTTTGGTGTCTTCATTTGTAAAAATAAGGATAACATCGTAATTTGTAATATTTAACATTATAATTGTATAAATTATAATTTTAAAATAGAAATATACAGTATAAATAAAATAATTCAACCACCTAAAGGGAGTCATTGTTCCCATTAAACAGGCCCTGGCTTTATAGTATCTACTTCAAAGGTTGTTGTGAGATTCCTATGAAATAATGCACTTTTTTTTAGAAACCTTAAAAAGATATATAAATGTTTATTATTATTATTTTATTTCAAATAGTTATATGTACTCTCATGGCCTTTTTCCCTCTTAGGAATATTTTTAAGGTCTAAAAAACAAAAGATAAGTGTTTCTATATCAATTTTGTTCTTATTTATACTTTATTCCTGAACCAATCATTTTCTGTTTTTTAAAATGTACTTCCTAGATTGTAGGCCTTTAGCAAGTAAAAACTCTTGATACTTTATTAGAAAATCTGAATTTTACAACTAGCAGTTGGACAAGAATTATTAATCAGATATTTTCATAAGATAATGTATGACTAAAAGCTTTTGTTAGGTCATTAGAATAGAAGTGTACACAAATACATGATGAATTTGGCAATTTCTTTTCACTGTCCTGAATATTAGTGGGTAGGTAGTTTTATCACAGAAAGAGATCAATATGAAGTGGAAAGAGAAATAGCATTGAGTCAAGGAAACTAGATTTAAGTTCTTCCTTTGATTTTTATAACATATGTGACTTTAAGCAAGTCACTTTCCCTCATAGGAGCATAAATAAAAAGAAGGAACTCCAGAAGCAATCTAGCCCAATCCCTCCAATATACAGACAAGGAAACAGAAGCTCAGACAGGATAAGTGATGTGCCTGGTCACACAGAAAAAAAGTAGAATTTGAAAATATTTTCTCTAGCTCCAAATCCATGTAGCTTTTTACTACCATATTGTCCCTTTCTGGGGTTTGGTTTCTTCATTCAGGATGAAAGAATTAATCTAGATGAGATGATCTCTCAGTTCTCTACCAGTTCAAAAGTCTATGATCCCAAAAAAAGGGCTGATTCCTTAATTTTTTTTATTTTTAATTGTTTAAATTTTTAAATTTTTAAACTTTTACACTTTAATATAAGAGATTTTATGTACAGGTATCATGAAGAAATGCTACTTAAAAAGAAAATGTTTTCCTCTTGGTTCACTGAGATTTCAATTTTACAATCCCAGGGATACAGTTTATCCTTTCTTAAAGAAACCTTTGTTCATTTGTCCCATGAAGGAAATGGGAGAGGGGGGAGAAAATACTTCATCTGTTTGTCTAGGCAAATCAATTCATTAAGTATCGATTAAATATGTGTATATAACATCCTTAACTTCAACTTGAATAAATCTCTTTTAAATGTTTGTTTTCACATTTTCGATTGAACTGAATTTGTTGTTGAGTAAAAATGCCCAAGAACAGTGGGAAGACAAACAAAGGGTGACCATAGCAAAATGAGACTGGTTTTGTGCAGGTATCATTATCACTCTATAGTGCAAGCTCCAAATATTTATTGGCTTTCACTTTAGAGATAACTATCATACTCCTACTTAAAAGTACCAGGAGAGTTTGAATGAATGGCAGCCCTGCTAATATTAACTTTGTAGGGAGTACTTTCAGTTAAATAAGGAGACAAGAAGACAAATTGCAGAGCCTCAGAACATGGGATAGCCTCCAAAAGAGATCCAAAATCATTCAAAAGAAATTGGTCTAAAAATCCACACAAAAAACTAGATGGATAAAGAATCATTGTTATCAGATTTATGATATACAGCTAAATGGACAACCTCTTGAAGAGACATTGCAAATAGACAATGAGTTGGACCTAGAATTGAAAAGAAGGGGAAGGGGCTGGATTGTCTTTGAAAAATTAGTAGGTCATCTTAATGATCTCAAAAGTTTTCCAGAAAAAAACACATTCAGCTTTTTCATACCAATATTCTTCATGTTTTCTTATATGGCTATGAGTAGTGAAATGGTACAGTATCTAAATAATTTAAGGATTACCTAATGGCAAATGAAGAATATTTGTTATCTAGTATTTATTAGGTACCTACTATGTGTAAGTTATAGTAGGCACTTAATAAATACTGGGTAACAAATTATTATTGTTATAATACTGTGTGCTAAAGATATAAAGAAAATAAATGCAACAATCCCTACTTTAAAAGGAGCTTAAACTCTAAACCACCTGTGGGTCCTTCCTAAAGGCCTGTGCTTACCTTCTAGATTGTCAGTATTTTTTTTATCAAAAGAGTTGGAATGAAAGGCCAAGAGGATCTTTGTTAGTTTCTCCAAGGAGAGCTGATTATAGAAGGATGCTATTGACCACTCAGCCAGGTGTAGGAAATTTGGGTCATGATGAGTGTTTCAAAATCTGGGACCCCAGCAGAAACTTGTTACTTCCAAGGAATGATTTCTTGTGGATCCTATTTTCACCCTTAGCTGCCTTCCATCTAATCCCTTAAGTGTTCATTGATAACCAAGACATTACCTAATAATGATTTAAGGCCACACACTTCCTCTTAGCAGGAGATAGAGGATATTATGTTTGATCCTGAAGGACAGAGAGCCACTAGAGTTTATTGAGTAGAGGGATGACATAGTTGAACTTGTCCTTTAGGAAAATCTCTCTGAGAGGCGGAACCAAGATAGTGGAGTAAAGGCAGGAACATCTCTTTGACAGCTGAGTGGAACATGAATTAGATTAGGGAGAAATCAGTGGTAGGCAATCCAAATACCACACTATTGCCATAGGGCAAGTGTGAACTGGCATAAACCTGCAACAGAGTGATGGCAGTGGCAGACAAGAGAAGGGGTCTTATTCAGGAGATCTTCCAAGGACAAAATCAGCAGATTCTACCAACACATTGGATATGGGGAATGAGAGAGTAAGAACTCAAGGATGCACTTCATATGGGGGAGTGGGAAGATAGTGATGCTCCCTTTACAGTAACAGAAGTTTTGAAAGGGATGGGGTCTGGGAGAAAAGATAATGTTAGCATTAAGTTATCCCAAAATATAGGGATTCAAAGTCAATAAGGAAAGTAAGAATGAATGCTAGCTTCTAGGTGGATAGAGTATTGGGACTGGACTCAGGAAGACCTCTTCCCAAATTTAAATCTGGCCTCAGACTAGCTGTGTGACTCTGGGCAAACTATATGCAAATATAGCCATGAATTTTGTCGTTAAAGACAAAGTTACAGTCTTCCTTAACAATTTCTCATAGTGCTTAATATAGGGGAAACTCTGCACACAATGGACAAGCAAAAACTATGTAGCTTAGCTAATAGATGATTTCACATTCTATTCACTGTATATGTTTAAACATATGAGATAGTGATAATTCAGTTGGTATGGAAAGTAATGAAGGAGAGCTAAAAAAAATGCATCCTCAATTGATCTATAGGGGGGAAATTTATTTATTTGTAATTTCCCTTATATGTGTATATCAATCTCTTTTAAAAATCTGATTAGAAGAAAATTCAGCAAGTGTTTCAAGATCATTGCATCTAGAGCAGAAAAGGATTTCAGAAATTATTTTATAAATGAGGAAGTAACATGACTTTTCTTAGGAATCCAGGTATTGAATTAAGAAAGCCAAACCTTGAACTCAGGTCCTCTAACACCAAATATAGAGGTCTTTCCATTAAACTATGACATTAAGTCATATCTTCAAAATTGACGAAATACAAAATTTGTGCATCTCCCTAATCACTATATGAAATGAAAATCTTTAGTATCATCATTCAGAAAATAAACATTGATTTTTTTTAGCCAAAATATGTATATATCACTATTATTAGGTAGCAATGAAATGGCCAATAAACACAGTCTTAAAAGCATTCACAAAGAAGAATTTGGGAAGCCTGCTTCTAAGGGAATTGTAATGATGTATAATAGAAATGCCTTGAAGGCATTTGGAAATATCCTTTAACTAGTTCTCTTCTGCTAACCAGTTAGTAAATAACACCCTCTCTAACTATAGCTACACAGCTAAAACTTGGGGTACATTCATTCATAAGGCACTAGTTGACCTCATCCCTTCTCTTGGTTTTTACTTTACTTGGTAGCGTGGCAGCATTCCAGTAAGAGAAAATACAATTCTGAATAAGGAGAAGCCTCAGGTATCACCCATCCAAGGAAGACAAGTAATTTGTGATGTACACTTTGATCCAGAACCTATCTCACTAAGTGATAGTAAAGATCAAATGAGATAATATTTGTTATGCTATTAGCACAGTGCCCAGCACATGGTAGGTGCTTAATAAATATTTGTTCCCTCCCCTCTCTTCTTTGCCTTGGCTTTTGTTTTTCTTTTTTAGGTAAAGATTGGAAACTGAGAGCTTGTGAATTTCAAAAGGAAGGAAAATCACCCAAAATTTGGGAGTGAAACTTAGCACAAATAGGTCTTCAGGACCCAGACCTATTCATTGTTGCTGAGAAAAGGATTAATCCAGCAGAGATATTGTATTTGGACATGAATGTTCACTCCCTAAAATCAAGGTAGCATAGTGGAGAGTGTACCCCTAAGGTGTAGAGAGGAAATATTTGAATTTCTTGCTATATTCCAAAGTAAAGATCTTTTTGTAAAAACTAATTGAGGGGGAGCCAAGATGGTGGAGTGAAAAGGTGACTCTCTGTGTCCTCCTCTTATCTCTCAAATCAACAATAAAATAAGCCTCTGAACTGATCTTCAAGTCAACGAATCCAGAAATATTAAGATACTGCTTGCAGATATCTATGAAGAACTTCATGTCAGGTCTGTTTACCTTGGGCAGAGGGGTAAACAGTTTACTTGGTGCAACCCAGAAGTGAGGGTGGGACTCAGCTCGGCGTGGCAGAAACTCCAAACTCCAAACTTCAAACACCTGAAGTTGATCTGAGGCACTCGGGACTCTCTGCCCTGGTTGGGGGCAGGTGTTCTGGCAGACTTGCCTTGTTTAAGGAGTAATTCGGACTTAGTCCTAGCCCCCACAGGCACAGCACCTTAAGTTAATTTCTAGCCTTAAACAGACCTCCACACTGTCTTTAAAAAAAAAATGAAGAAGCAAAAGAGAGCTCTCACCATAGACAGCTTCTATCAAGAGAAAGAAGAGCAGACCCAGATCCTAAGGTTCATTTAGACAAAACTCCAGAGGAAGTCAGCAAGGACCATCACTGGTCCCATTTTCAAAAGGCCTTTCTGGAAGATTGCATAAAGAATCTCAAAAGAGAGCTGGAGGATAAATGGGAAAATAAACTGAAATCAGGGCAAGAAAGATACAATTTCTTGCAAGAAGGATGTAATGCCCTGCAAAAGAGATATGAAAAAGACACCAATTTATTGAAAAATAAAATTAGTGAAGTGGAAAAAGAGTGCAATGAACAAAAAAATTCAATTGGCCAGTTATAAAAGGAGCTAAAAAAGGTAACTGAAGAAAACAACACTTTAAAAATAAGAATTGAACAAATGCAAGTGAATGACTCAACAAGACTTCAAGAATCAGTCAAACAAAAACAAAAAAATGAACAATTAGAAGAAAATATGAAATATCTCCTAGGAAAAACAACTGACCTGGAAAATAGACCTAGGGGAGACAATCTAAGGATTATTGGACTTCCTGAAAGCCATGATGAAAAAAAGAATCTAAACACTAATCCTGAAAGAAAACTGCCCTGAGGTTGTAGAATCAGAAGGCAAAAATCACCACTGAAAGAATTCACCAATCACCTCCTGAAAGAGACCCCAAAATTAAAACCCCAAGGAATATTGTGGCTAAATGTGAGGACTATCGCACCAAGGAAAAGATTTTGCTAGCAGCTAGAAAGAAACAATTCAAATACCAAGGATCTATAATTAGAATCACACACGATCTGTCAGCCTCCACACTGAAGGATAGAAGGACCTGGAACCAGATATTCCGAAAGGCAAAGGAACTTGGATTACAGCCAATAATAACCTATCCAGCTAAAATGAGCATTACCCTCCTGGGAAGAAGATGGTCATTTAATGATATAGTTGATTTTCACCAATTTGTAATGAAAAGACCAGATCTGAACAAAAAATTTGACCTCCAAACACAGAACTCAAGAGAAGCATAAAAAGGTAAAAAGGAAAGGACTCTTGCGAACTTTATTTCTACTATAGGGATACTTAAAGATTGGGGGTATAATTTGATATTACTTTGATAATATGAAAAAGAAAACTAGAGGAGGAAAGGTTATCATACTGGGGAAAAGGGGGAAAAGGTGGTAAAATAAGATTTAAAAAAAAAGAGGTAAAAACAAGATAATCTCATGAAGAGGCAAAGAAAACCTAATATAATTGAGAGAAAGAAGGGAGGGAGATGAGCATTGTGTAAATCTTACTCTCATCAGTTTGGGCTCTAAAAGTGTATATCAGACATTTGATTTCACAGAGAAACTTCTCTGTTGCTAGAGGAAAGTGGGAGGGAAAGGAGGAAAAGAAAGGGAAAAACTAATAGAAGGGAAAATAGAAGAATCAGGGGAAAGGAGGAAAAAAGGGGGGAGGGGATCTAAAGGGTGGAGGATTGTTTGGGGGAGGGGGTCATCAAAAGCAAAATACTGTGGAGGGGGGAAGGGAGAAAGGGGAAAGGAAAGGCAAAAACATCACTTGGATAAATAAGATGGCAGGAAATAAAGAATTAGTT
>JAJPUD010000026.1:673662-790725 GCA_023553655.1 Myrmecobius fasciatus
AAAAACCCTCAATTAAATACCAAATTGGAAATTCTAAAAATAAAAGGAGAAATTAATAAAATTGAAAATAAGAAAAATATTGAATTAATAAATAAAACTAAGTTGGTTTTATGAAAAAAAACAACAAAATAGATAAGCCTTTAGTTAATTTGATAAGAAAAAGGAAAGAGGAAAATCAAATTGTTAGTCGCAAGAATGATAAGGGAGAACTTTCCTCCAATGAAGAGGAAATTAGAGCAATAATTAGAAGTTACTTTGCCCAACTTGATGCCAGTAAGTTTGATAATCTAAATGAAATGGAGGAATATCTACAAAAATATAGACTGCCCAGGTTAACAGAAGAGGCAATAAATTATTTAAATAGCCCCATATTAGAAAAAGAAAAGAACAAGCTATTAACCAACTCCCTAAGAAAAAATCTCCAGAGCCAGATGGATTTACATGTGAATTTTACCAAACATTCAAAGAACAATTAATTCCAATACTATACAAACTATTTGAGAAAATAGGGACAGAAGGTATACTGCCAGAATCCTTCTATGAGACCGATATGGTGCTGATAGCTAAACCAGGAAGGGTGAAAACAGAGAAAGAAAACTATAGACCAATTTCCCTAATGAATATTGATGCAATTTTTTTTTTTTTTGCTTTTTGCTGAGGCAATTGGGGTTAAGTGACTTGCCCAGGGTCACACAGCTAGGAAGTGTCTGAGACCAGATTTGAACTCAGGTCTTCCTGACTTCAGGGCTGGTACTCTAACCACTGCGCCACCTAGCTGCCCCTGATGCAAACATTTTAAATAAGATATTAGCAATGAGATTACAGAAAGTCATCCCCAGGATAGTACACTATGACCAAGTAGGATTTATACCAGGAATGCAGGGCTGGTTCAATATTAGGAAAACTATCAGCAAAATTAATTATATTAATAACCAAATTAACAAAAACATATGATTATCTCAATAGATGCAGAAAAAGCATTCAATAAAATCCAATACCCATTCCTATTAAAAAAAACTAGAGAGTATAGGAATAAATGGTCTTTTCCTTAAAATGATTAGTAGCATCTGCTTAAAACCATCAGCAAGCATCATATGTAATGGAGACAAACTAAAACCATTTCCAATAAGATCAGGAGTGAAACAAGGCTGCCCACTGTCACCATTACTATTTAATATTGTCTTAGAAATGTTAGCTTTGGCAATAAGAGAAGAAAAAGAGATAAAAGGAATTAGAGTAGGTAATGAAAAAACCAAATTATCATTCTTTGCAGATGACATGATGTTATACTTAAAGACCCCTAGAGACTCAACTGAAAAGCTACTAGAAACAATTCACAACTTTAGTAAAGTTACAGGATTCAAAATAAATCCACATAAATCATCAGCATTTTTATATGTTACCAACAAAGTTCAGCAGCAAGAGATACAAAAAGAAATTCCATTCAAAATAACGGATGATAGTATAAAATATTTGGGAATCTATCTGCCAAGGAAAAGTCAGAAACTATACGAACTAAACTACAAAACACTTTCCACACACATAAGATCAGACCTAATCAATTGGAAAAACATTAAGTGCTCATGGGTAGGCCAAGTGAATATAATAAAAATGACAATACTACCCAAACTAATTTACTTATTTAGTGCCATACCAATCAAACTCCCAAGAAATTATTTTACAGATCTAGAAAAAATAGTAGCAAAGTTCATTTGGAAGAACAAAAGGTCAAGGATTTCAAGGGGATTAATGAAAAAAAAAGGCAGATGAAGGTGGCCTTGCTGCACCAGATCTAAAACTATATTATAAAGCAGCGGTCATCAAAACCATTTGGTACTGGCTGAGAAATAGAGCAGTCAATCAGTGGCATAGGATAGGATATCAGGACAATCTAGGCAATAGCTTTAACAATGTAGTGTCAGATTGGCTAAAATGACAGGAAAAGATAACGATGAATGTTGGAAGGGATGTGGGAAAACTGGGACACTGATGCATTGTTGGTGGAGCTGTGAACGGATCCAACCATTCTGGAGAGCAATTTGGAGCTATGCTCAAAAAGTTATCAAACTATGCATACCCTTTGACCCAGCAGTGTTTCTATTGGGCTTATATCCCAAAGAAATCATAAAAGAAGGAAAGGGCCCCACATGTGCAAGAATGTTTGTGGCAGCTCTTTTTGTAGTGGCTAGAAACTGGAAACTGAATGGATGCCCATCAATTGGAGAGTGGCTGAATAAATTATGGTATATGAATGTTATGGAATATTATTTCTCTGTAAGAAATGACCAGCAGGACGACTTCAGAGAGGCCTGGAGAAACTTGCATGAACTGATGCTCAGTGAAGTGAACAGAACCAGGAGATCATTATTCACTGCAACAACAATACTATATGAGGATCAGTTCTAATGGACATGACTCTCTTCAATAATGAAATGCTTCAAACCAGTTCCAGTTGTTCAGTGAAGAAAGCCATATACACCCAGAGAGAGGGATGTGAAATGTGGACCACAACATAACATTTTCATGTTCTCTATTGAGGTTTGCTTGCATTGTATTTCCTTT
Organism: Myrmecobius fasciatus; assembly: GCA_023553655.1. Lineage (NCBI taxonomy): Eukaryota > Metazoa > Chordata > Mammalia > Dasyuromorphia > Myrmecobiidae > Myrmecobius > Myrmecobius fasciatus. Next base: position 676,225 of record JAJPUD010000026.1, read on the forward strand.
ATCGGATTATTCTTTCTTGTAAATACGATTTCTCCTGCACAAAAAATGATGTGTGGCAATAACTATACATATATTCGATTTCTTAAGTATTCTAACATAATTATCATGTAATGGATATCCTGCCATCTAGAGGAGGGGTGGGAAGTAGGGGGGAAAAATTTGTAACAGAAAGCTTTGTAAGGGTTAATGTTTAGGAATTACCCATACATATGTTTTGCAAATAAAAAGTATTAATAAAAAAATACAATAAAATTATACAAAAAAAAAACAATTTAGTGTTTGAGAAATCCAAAGACCCCAGCTTTTGGGATAAGTACTCACTATTAGGCAAAAACTGCTGGGAAAATTGGAAACTAGTGTGGAAGAAATTAGGGCTTGACCCACACCTAACACCACATACCAAGATAAGATCTAAATGGGTTCATGATCTGCATATAAAGAGTGATTTTGTAAGCAAATTAGATAATTTTGATTATATTAAGTTAAAAAGTTTCTGTACAAATAAAACTAATGCAGACAAGATTCTCATATTTATAAGAATTCAAGCCACTCTTCAATAGATAAGTGGTCAAGGGATATGAACAGACAATTTTCAGATGATGAAGTTAAAACCAACTCTAATCATATGAAAAGTTGCTCCAAATCACTATTGATCAGAGAAATGCAAATTAAGACAACTCTGAGGTACCACTACACACACCTGTCAGATTGGCTAAAATGACAGGAAAAGATAACGATGAATGTTGGAGGAGATGTGGGAAAGCTGGGACTCTAATACATTGCTGATGGAACTATGAACGGATTCAACCATTCTGGAGAGCAATTTGGAACTATGCTCAAAAAGTTATCAAAGTGTGCATACCCTTTGACCCAGCAGTGTTTCTATTGGGCTTATATCCCAAAGAGATTTTAGAAGAGGGAAAGGGACCCACATGTGCAAGAATGTTTGTGGCAGCCCTTTTTGTAGTGGCTAGAAACTGGAAACTGAAGGGATGCCCATCAATTGGAGAATGGCTGAATAAATTATGGTATATGGATGTTATGGACTATTATTGTTCTGTGAGAAACGACCAGCAGGACGATTTCAGAGAGGCCTGGAGAGACTTGCATGAACTGATGCTGAGTGAAACGAACAGAACCAGGAGATCATTTTTCACGGCAACAACAATACTATATAATGATCAATTCTGATGGACATGACTCTCTTCAACAATGAAATGCTTCAAACCAGTTCCAATTGTTCAGTGAAGAAAGCCATATACACCCAGAGAGAGGGATGTGAAATGTGGACCACAACATATCATTTTCATGCTCTCTCTTGATGTTTGCTTGTATTGTATTTCCTTTATCTGACTATTCTTTCTTGTAGATATGATTTCTCCTGCACAAAAAATGATGTGTGGAAATAAGTATGCATATATTCGATTTCTTAAGTATTTTAACATAATTAACATGTAGTAGATATCCTGCCATCTAGGGGAGGGGTAGAGAGTAGGGGGGGAAAATTTGTAACAGAGCTTTGTAAGGGTCAATATTGAAGAATTACCCATACATATGTTTTGCAAATAAAAAGTATTAATAAAATAAAATTAAAAAAAGAAAAGAAAAGAAACCTCCAACCCTTCTAGATACCCATAGAGCTCTGAAAGGCAAAATGTAGCTAGCCTTGCTCTAGAAGAAACTCTAAAATTAAAAATAAGCACTTTAAAAATATTTAATACCATGACCCTAGCTTTATTAGTGAAAAAAATTGCCCATTATCAATTATCATATATGTGTGTTGCATGGGGTAGAAATAGAGGAGGTGTCAGTTTTAAAACCTTTTATTTATTTAGAAGTCTAGGGGGGAAAATGCTTCCTCCAGGAGGGGACTTAAGCCATAAACACAAACAGAAAGGTAGATAATTCAGACAGCTAGGCTGGAAATAAAATGCTCCTTGTTCCCAGCATGTGATTGTTATCTTAATTCAATTCTTCAATTCAACAAGCATTAATAAAGGGCCCATTATTATAGAAAAAAAGATAGTGTGTACCCTCTAGGAGTTTACATTCTTTGGGGGTACACCATATGTATACAAATATACACAAAGCACATATGAAATATGTATGTATGTATGTAGGGAAGAGTGAAATTAAAGAATTGTAGGAACTTGCTGGAATAGCACTGTTGTATGAGAAAATAGCTTTCAGTGAAAGGGACAGGATTTTTCTTTAATCTCCATTGATCCTTTTCCTCCAGGGAAATATATATATTGCTGATGGACATATAAAATGTGAGCTTTTCATGCCTGTCCTTTACCCCTAATTTCTCATGGTAGAGTTGCCTAGCAACATGGAGGAAAAATTTAGAAGGGAGAACTATTTAGCATCTAAGAAAAATCAATCAATTTTTTTTAAATCTTTCTGGGCCCAATAGAAAGGTAGGATCTTGCCTATGCCAGTATTACAGGAACACAGACCAAGATCTAGAAGGGACCTTAGAGGTCATGTAGTCCAGTTTCCTTATTTGACAGATAAAAAACTAAGGCTCAGAGAGCTTAAGTGGATTGCCCAGAAGGAGGAAGTGGCAAAACCAGAATTCTATCTTCCTCTCCTTCTCTACTATGTGACATTATGCAATTTTTGCCCTAGAAGTGCCACAGGCCCAAATGTGATGGAAGGTCTGAGATATAAAGAGACAAGAATATCAAAGAATGGTGGCTTAGAGTTCTCTCGTCCTGGAGGCTGGGACATTTAAAGATTTAGGGATTTCAAACCAGTGTCCAAAAGCTTTCTCTTTTGAGGCTGCAGCAGCCTCATGTCTGGTGGGCCTTGGGAATGTGGGCTCCAATGTCATGAAAAATCAAAATTCTATAGGGAGAAAGCCTTTACCTCCTTTCTGTATTTAGTAGCTGTCTGCTTTTATGTATATTAGAATTTTTGTATTAGTAGCAGCTAATTGCTAATGTTTATATAGCACCTGCTATGTTCCTGGCATTGTGCTTTACTGATGTCCCATTTGATCCTTACACTATCCCTGAGAGGTAGTATGCCAATGAAAACAAATAGATCATGCAAAGAAAATTTCTGATAAATTGGCATGCTTATTTTTAGATAAATTTCATACAGTAATCTAGCACAACAGAAAGAACTCTGTAGCTACAATGAGAAGCCTGTTCTTAAAACCTAACTCTGCCACCCCTACAGGATTGGCTTTAGGCAAATCAGTGAATATCTCTGAGCCTTAGGTTACTCATTTGTGAAATAAGAGGAAGGCAGCTAAAAAGTTAAGTGGAAATAGTACTGGACCTAAAATCAAAAAAATCTGGATTCAAATACAGCTTCAGACATTTACAAGCTATGTAACACTAAGCAAGTCACTTAAATTCTGTCTCTTTCAATTTTCTCCATGTAAAATGAGGATGATAATAGCACTCCAAGGGTTGTTTTAAGGATCAAATGAAATAAGTGGAAAAAGTACTTAGTACAGTGCTTACCACACAGTCAGGGGTATATGGATTTTAGTTATTATTAAGTGAGATAATATTTGTAAAGAACTTTGGTACCTGGCACATAGCAACTGCTTTATAGTTTCAATGAGATGATCTCTAAGATTCCTTCCAGACTTAATAATAATAATCATAACAATCATAATAATAGCTAGCATTTATGTAGCTCTTTAAGGTTTACAAAGGCCTCTACAAATATTATTTTATTAGATCTTCACAACAGCCCTGGTGTAGATGCTATTATTATTCCCATTTTACAGATGAGAAAACTGAGGCAGGTAGCAATTAAATTACTTGCTCAGGGTCACATGCATATCAGTCTAAATTTGAGGCTGGATCTTTCTAATTTCAGGCTTTACCCACTATACAACATAACTGCCTCTAGCTGCTTCTATTTTTATGATCATGTGATCTGTGATTTCTAAGATCCTATGATCCTACTTTAACCATATGTATTCACTCTTGTTTTCAAAGAGACATCCATCCACATGAGATTTATCAGCTGCAATCTGCTGAGATGTACTACTCAAGAGCCAAAAACAAAAAAATTTAAAATTTAAAAAATAATTTTAAAAAAAACCCTGGGTTTAGAAAACTAATTCTACTAGGAAATTCTGGGAAGTCACTTTTGTAACAAACACAGGCATTCCTGTTAACAAGATTGTAAAGTGCAAGTTGTCAGAGAGCTGGAAGAGAATTTAGAAGCAAGCTAGTTCAATGCACTTATTTTTCAGATGAGGAAATAGAAAGGGAAGAGATGGAACCAGACTTAGAATCAGAAGACCTGGTCTTGTCATTTACTAGAAAACTTTTCTGAAATGGCACTGAATAGAATTTAAAGTTTGTTTCTGTCTTTACGAACTGAATCTAAAGACAACTATTAATACAATATGGCAGGCAGTTTTATGAGATGCTCTCAGGTACATGTTTTTTGGTATTTTGTCCCACTTGGCAACTGATCCATAGAGATGGTAAAAAGAGGGTTTCCCTTCCCCACCTTGATCAGGTCAGTATAGAAATGCTCCCCAAGGAATCATGAACTGAAGGTATGACTTCTATGGTGAATAAGGAGTAGGATCTTCTTGATCTGATGAAGTTAACAAAGAGATCCATGGACTAAATAGTGGTTGTCTCATTCTTAACAGACTCAAACATGTCCCCATTCATAAACGGCCTAGAGTGGCTGGTCAGTTCTCTGGGCAACACAGATCATCCCTCCCTTCCACCTTTTCTTCCTTTCTTTTTTCTTTAATCCCTTCTTTTCCTCCTCCTTCACTCCTTCTCTCCATCCCTCCTCTCCTTCTGTCCACACAGAGAATCATATGCCCTTACCTGCAAGTGCTTTGTCCAAAAGCATATAAATTTTGATCACTGAAGCCTAGCAAGATACCTTAGAGTTTTAGGCCTAAATATCTTTTTTTTAAGAACCATGCCTTAATAAGTACTCACTATTCAGCAAAAACTGCTGGGAAAATTGGAAACTAGTGTGGAAGCAATTAGGGCTTGACCCACACCTAACACCACATACCAAGATAAGATCTAAATGGGTTCATGATCTAGATATAAAGAGTGATTTTATAAGCAAATTAGAGAAACGTAAAATAGTTTACCTCTCAGACCTGTGGAGATGGAATAAATTTATGTCCAAAGAAGATCTGGAACTCCTAATTGAACACCAGATGGATAATTTTGATTATATTAAGTTAAAAAGTTTCTGTACAAATAAAACTAATGCAGACAAGATTAGGAGGGAAGCATCAAATTGGGAAATCATCTTTACATTTAATGGTTCTGATAAAGGCCTCATTTCTAAAATATATAGAGAATTGTCTCATATATATAAGAATTCAAGCCACTCTTCAATAGATAAGTGGTTAAGGGATATGAACAGACAATTTTCAGATGATGAAATTAAAACCATCTCTAGTCATATGAAAAGTTGCTCCAAATTACTATTGATCAGAGAAATGCAAATTAAGACAACTCTGAAGTACCACTACACACCTGTCAGATTGGCTAAAATGACAGGAAAAGATAACGATGAATGGAGGGGATGTGGGAAAACTGGGACACTAATACATTGTTGGTGGAACAGTGAACAGATCCAACCATTCTGGAGAGCAATTTGGAGCTATGCTCAAAAAGTTATCAAACTGTGCATACCCTTTGACCCAGCAGTGTTTCTATTGGGCTTATATCCCAAAGAGATTTTAGAAGAGGGAAAGGGACCCACATGTGCAAGAATGTTTGTGGCAGCCCTTTTTGTAGTGGCTAGAAACTGGAAACTGAAGGGATGCCCATCAATTGGAGAATGGCTGAATAAATTATGGTATATGGATGTTATGGACTATTATTGTTCTGTGAGAAATGACCAGCAGGACGATTTCAGAGAGGCCTGGAGGGACTTGCATGAACTGATGCTGAGTGAAACGAATAGAACCAGGAGATCATTTTTCACGGCAACAACAATACTATATGATGATCAATTCTGATGGACATGACTCTCTTCAACAATGAAATGCTTCAAACCAGTTCCAATTGTTCAGTGAAGAAAGCCATATACACCCAGAGAGAGGGATGTGAAATGTGGACCACAACGTAACATTTTCATGATCTCTATTGATGTTCGCTTGCATTGTGTTGCCTTTCTCTGATTTTCTTTTTTTTCTTGTAGATAGGATTTTTCTTGCACAACTTGTCAAGTATTTCAATATTATTGACATGTAGTGGACTTCCTGCCATCTAGGGGAAGGGAGGGGACTAAGGGTAAAAGTTGTAATGGAGAGCTTTGTAAAGAGCAATGCTGGGGAGCTACCCATACATATGTTATACAAATATAAAGCTTTAATTTAAAAAAAAAAAAGAATCATGCCTTAAACTCAAATCACTCTGGCTCTCATTGATTGCCCAACAATAGTAACCAGCCCAAGACTCATTTGGCTACTGTTTGGGCTCTGATGGCTCAAAATGAATGCAAATAGCAATTGTTTCTGTTTTGTCCAGAAACCTTGAAGATCTAACCCTCCCAGATTGATAATTTTTTTCCTTTGATGAGTTAAAAGAGATCAGTTTTTGCCTCATTTCTTCTTATCTAGCCTTACTCACTTAATGAACAAGACCTGGTCTTAGCTTAAATAGGCCAAGGTCTCCCACTGTATCCAGGGCCATCTCCAATCATCCTGATTCATATCTCGATCCTGGACTCAGATGGCTCTGGAGGAGAATGAGACTGGTGGCTTTGCACAGCACTGTCTTACCTAAATCCTGTTCGCCTGCAAGTCATGAATGGCATGACCTTCCTGATAACACAGTTCTCTTAGAGAAAGAAGGACAAACAAGAACAAGAAGAATGGAGTTTTGAACAAGAAGTTCTACCCCACTTGGGAGTGGAACTAAATTATACTTTCACTTCCTAGTTTTAAGAACTTCCAAAAGAACTTCACCTAGTTTGACTATAAGTAATAAAAGTTCATTCAACCTCTTTGGGATGTTTGCTCTTGATTTTTGCTTTTTTTTCTTCTTGAAATTGTCTGATTTGATTTATAAAACAGCAGAAACTAGTAAGTATCCCAACTTCTTGGTAGATAGAAGTAAACAGAAGGTTAATTTTTTTTGAAATAGTAACAGCTTTTTATTTTCAAAACACATGCAAAGATAATTTTCAACATTCACTCTTGCAAAACCTTATATTCTAAATTTTTCTCCCTTCCTCCCTCTCATGTCAGATAGCAAGTAATCCAATATAGGTTAAACATATACAATTCTTCTAAGCATATCCACATTTATCAGACTACATAAGAAAAATCAGATCAAAAGGGGGAAAAATGAGAAAGAAAAAAAAAACAAGCAAGCAAACGATTTCAAAAAAAGATGAAAATACTATGTTATGATCCACATTCAGTCCCAATAGACCTCACTTTGCATGTAGATGGCTCTCTCCATCACAAATCTATTAGAATTTGACCTGAATCATTTCATTGTTGAAAAGTCACATCCATCACAGTTGATCATTATATAAGAAGATTAATCTTCTAATGAGTAGAGAAATGATCATGTAAAAAGAGCCTATAAAAAGAGCCTAAAGTCTACTGGGAGTTATGTTCAGAGCCTATACATTGGACCAAGGTAATCTACTAACAATTATTCATTTTATGGATTTAAGACTATTGTTAAGGTTTTATTTTCATTTTATAAGACACATTTTCAATAGATTGTTATGTGTTACTGAATTAATATTTCATCTGATAGAAGTGTCCTAGCATGTTCAAAGAGATGTCAGTGATCCCTTAGTTGTGAATAGTGATACTTCCTAAAAAGCTATATCAAACCCACAGATATTTATATTGAATTTGACAAACATTTTCACTCACTGATAGGGAATGTGAGCTGGGTTTAGACCGTCATGAGACAGGTTAGTTTTACCCTACTGATGAGGAGTTGTCACCATAATAATCCTGCTCAGTACGAGAGGAACTGCAGTGCTCCTGGGACCCCAGGACCTCGGGACCCCACACAGAGGGTCCTCAACAGTTCTGGCCTCAGCCGTGTGCATGAGGGCCTAAGCCTGCCCACACACTCTTAGGACCACCTAGGCCCAAGCCACAAAGGAGGTGGTGGGGGTGGCAGCAACAGTGGCCCTGCCTTGGGTCCCCCCACACAGAGACACCATCAGCCGGAATGGAATGATCTTACAGAACCCCCGGCCAGACTTTCTGCCTTGGGAATCTTTTCTCAACAGAGATCTGTTTCACAGCTTAAAGAGGCCCAGGCCATCTTTTGCTAGGGGCCCTCCGTTCTTTGTACCAAAAAGCCCATTCTTCCCTCCCAAGTACTGATGGAGACCAAGGGAAAACATTTTGAACACTCTAGAGAGCATTGGAAGTAGATTTTTTGGTTTTTGCTTTTTTGTTTTTGTTGGGGTTTTTTGGTTTGGTTTGGTTTTTCCTTCTTTCTCATTCCCTCCCCCCTTTTTTATTGTGATAAAGGCTCCCCCCATGTCACCTTTCTAAATTAAAAGAAATCTCTATTTGCACTTCCCAACCCTAATTGACTTTCTATCTTCTACAGCCAAAGTATGGATTTAGTAAGACTGGAATAATTTGTTCATTTGGTTTACCTTTTAGTTTTAGAAATGGGCAATGTTTTGCCAAATAATCCTTTGATTTTACAGATCTTCTAGCTAGAATACTCCCTTCCCAAAGTACCTATGTGAATATATGACTACATACCTCTAACAAGTGAAGAAAAATTAGTCAGATTGGTCATAGAGATAGCGTATTTTGTATAAAACTATTGATTGACTGAAATTTTTACATTGCAACCCCATTGTTACAATGTTGCATATTGCTACTCTGTAGAAATAGATATTGGCTACCTCCACATCAGATTGATTTTTTTTTGTCTTTTTGCTGAGGCAATTGGGGTTAAGTGACTTGCCCAGGGTCACACAGCTAGGAAGTGTTAAGTGTCTGAGGTCACATTTGAACTCAGGTTCTCCTGACTTCAGGGCTAGTGCTCTATCCACTGCACCACCTAGCTGGCACAGGGAAAAATAATTTCCCACACAAGAAGCTTTCAATGCTTACCTTTGATTAGTCTCTCAGGTCTCGTCCCTGGTAAAGTCCACATTGCCTGTGCCAAATGTCCAAAGACAGTGGCATCAAGAGTAGAAAATTTTGGTCCCATGATGTATTTTTTATCACCTACAATAATGAAAGAGTAAAGTGAGCAGAGCCAGTCTCTGCTGTTCTCAGATAATCTTAATGACAATAATCATAAGCCATTTAAAAAAAAGTTTATATTCCATTATATTTGATATTTTATTAATTTATGGATAATCAAAAATCATTCACTTTTTCTCTTGAAAAATAACAGATATAAAATTATGAGGAAGAAAAGCCAAGCAAACAAAATAATACTATAGTGCTCAAATACAATTAAAAATGATAATGACTCTAAAAACTAAACTGAATCCATACCAATGGGTGAGAACTTTAGCTAAATAGAATGAGAAATGCTAACAATAAATGAGAAATACTAACAATAATGTCTCTATGAAAAATTATTTTCTTCAAATTCTATATATAGTTTGCATAGTTAGCAAGACATTTTAATCAAAATCAGAGGTTACCAAATGGATACCATTTCCTCTCCCTTCTTCTTTACCCCCATACCTCTGAAATGATTATGTTGTATGAATTGATCTGTTAGCAATTCTCTCTCCCTCTTCCTCAAACCAAAGTGAAATAAACATAAGAATGCCCAGAACATTTTGTGAAGCTCACCCTGGGCAAGAAAATTCCAGTTATGATTCTGATTCATCTTGCCAGAAAAAAACATAAAGAAAAATTCTCTCTAAGATAATAAAAGCCCAAAAGATTTGGGTAGAAATGAAAGTATTGCATATATTACAGAAGTGCACTACAAAACATTTTAAATCTAACCCAAAGCTAACAATGTCCATGAAATATCACCCTTGTTTTAGCCAAGCTATAGTCATCTTGAATCGCCTTCTAACACTTGTTAGAAGTGGGGATCCTTGAGAAAAAACTCCAAGTAGAGGATTTTTTATGATATATTGTAGAAGGTAAACACACACACACACACACACACACACAAACATATTGACCACTTGTGTGATCAATCTCTTTTAAATAGGAAAGGCAGTATAGCATAATGAATATATGGAGCTGGTCCCAGAGCCAAGAAGATTTAAATTCTATTCCTGCCTCTGATTATTATTAGTTAAATGACCAAATGAATCACTTAACCTTACAGAGCCCTAGGAACCTTTCAAACTATGAATTGCAAAGACAGAGTTTCCTGCATCGAGTTCCCTATAACAATGAAAACTAGTCCATGTCCTTATTATTAAAAGAATAAGACTTTCTTATTTAAGAAAATTCTGCAATGTATGGTTAATACTCTTCCTTTCCATTGCCACCATTACCCTGCTAATTCTGTCTCTCATTCTTCATACCTAGGCTACTAATAAATTCTTATGGTTTAAAAAAAAAAAAAAAACTTCTTTCTTCTTGTCCCCAACTTCTTTATACTCTAAGTTCTTCTGTACATGTCCTACAATACTTCAAGTACTCAAGATGGATCAGCAAGAGTACTCTCAACTAATACAAACTGAAAAGTGTCCATGCCTCCATAGGTCATTATGGATTGATGTAACCAGAAAAAAAAAAAATTATTACCTAGTAAATGTGAGAAATGATTGTTGATAACCAATTATTTAGGAGAGATTCAGAGTTCTCCCTTTCATCTGCAATCCTTTAAAAGTTCAGTCTGAAGAACATTACTGTTAATGAGAATGTATTGACTCTCCAGATTTTGGTCAGACCCCAACCAATTTTGCAAAAAATTTAACTTAGGATGGATAAGCCCATTGAGTTCTACTCAAGTTTGGGTGGAGACATATCCTTTTGTCAAGATGGCCCAAGGCTAGGAGTAATCTGATACAGCTGAGAGTGTCCTGCTATAGTTGGGAATAGTCTGGCATAGAGATATTTTTTCTAAGGATGACAGGATGATGGAGTAATATCAGCTCCTCATCAGAAGGGTATATAAATTCTGAGTTGCACTACCATAATTGTCTTTGGTGCAAGTGAAATGGATAAATAACCATCCATTTATTAATAACCTGCTATTCTTATTAATAAAATGATTATATCACCCAGGAACTGTCTTTTAAACCTTTTTTTAAAAATCATTAGCTAATCACCTGACGATGAAGTTCCTATCCTTCTCAGGCTATCCTGACATAATCCTTGCTGGGTTCAAAGCCTTTCTGGCTCAGTAAGAATAGACTCAAAGGAGACTGAGCTTCTGCTCTGCTAGAATAACTCCCATGACCTCAGCATTACTTTCATAGTCTGATAAAGTATCAAGAAAAGAACCACAGAAGAGGCCTCTGTATATTACTATCCTAAATACTCTTTTCATCATTTCATTTCCCTATTCAAAAATCTTCAACAGTTCTTCATTTCCTAGAAAATTAAAAAAAAAAAAAACCAGACTTTTTATCTTGGAAGTCAAGGCCTCAATTATGAGCCTCAATTTACCTATAGGTAATGTTCTTACCAGTAGGAATGTTCTTATTTCTCTCCACCTATCTAGAGAAGTGTCAGGCAATGAAAAGACTAAAAGGCCTTCCTTGGAGACATGACCTGAATACAAGTCTAACTTCTCCTAATCACTAACTATATAACAAGTCATTTAACATTTTTCATCCCCAAAATTTCTGGTCCCATGATAAATATAAAATATTCTCTCTCTCTCTCTCTCTCTTTTTTTTTTAATTTTTGCTGGGACAACTGGGGTTAAGTGATTTGCTCAGGGTCACACAGCTAGGAAGTATTGAGTGTCTGAGATCAGATTTGAACTCAGGTCCTTCTGACTTCAGGGCTGGTGTTCTACCCATTGTGCCACCTAGCTGCCCCCAAATATAGAATATTCTCAAACACATAAAGCATATATAAATTATTATGAAAATCTTTTACATCATCTATCAAATGTCAGAAGCGATGTTTGAACTCAGATCTTCCTGACTATCTAGCACTCTATCCACTGTACTATGCTGCTTTCTTGTATTATATTGATAGTCATATTTCTAAATAGAGGTGTCTTTTCATAGCTCAATATAATTAAGCACTCTGAGGAACCATGTCTTACTACCTGAATGAAATTAACATTAATCTCATAGGCAGGTGAAGGATGGATTAGAACTGAAGAATGTAAGGAACTGAAAGTGTCTTGACTACAGAGGGATAATGGATGGAGACAAGGCTATGACTGCTGAGCTAAGAAAGGGGGCTATTTGACCTTTCCCTTAACTTATTAACACTGTTCTTGGTGGGCTAACAAATGTGGGCTACCCACTGAAGGGAACTATCATTCTTTTTTAAGGAGCATCTATAATAACAATAATAATAATAACAAACATCTTTATAGTGCTTTAAGCTTTAAAAGTATTATCTCATTTGATTCACACAATAATCCTGAAAAATAGGTGATATTATCCATTCCATTTTACAATAAAAAAAAAAAACTGAGGCAAAGATCAAGTGTTTTGGCAGGGATCATACAGCAAGTATATATTTAAGGTAGCATCTGAACTTGGGTCTTCTTGACTACCAGGTCTAGCACTCCAGACCACCAGTCACAACCAATAAAGGCTTAAGTGCTCTAGAGAATTCTATCTATGACAACAGGTCCTTTACAAAAGCTACACAGAAAACAATCTATCCATTGTCCTTCACACATTTCCACTGCATTCCACCTCTTCATATTTCTTTATAGTAGTGGATTCCTATCTATAAAAGGAGGCATTTGATAAATTAGGGTAATGACTAACAACAGTCAGATGACCTCAGGCAGGTGACATTATGTGTGTTTCATCTTAACCCTAGATTAGTTTAGAGATGGGAAACTTGGGATGTTAGAAACAACATACTCTTCACAATAGCAATTCCAAAAGTAGGCCAAAATAAAAAAATAGAGATATAATATACGTATATATCAATATATATATTATATATTGATATAATATCTATATTATAGAATTATATTTTCAACAACATAGAGATATATAATATATATGATAAAAGAAAAAACTTCTTTTGAAAATATATATGTGTGTATTTATAGTAAAAGCAACCATAAAAAAACTGGCTGTGTGACTGTACGCAATTATCTTAATGTTCTAATGCTTCCAGGAAATTCTCTGAGACATGTAATTGCAGAGCAGATGACAATCATTATTAGTAGGAGTTTTCTCACTAGCATTTCTCATTCCAATAAAATCGAAGGTTTGGATCAAAATATCAATACAAATAAATAAGAATTAGATTTGATGACAGATAACCATATCTTGTACAATATATGTGTATGTGTGTGTGCAATACAACTTTTTAATTCTTTCAAAGCCATTAATGACATACTTTTACAATTCTGAATCTGCCCCTATTAAATACAAATTTTCCACAGTCATACCAAAATCAGATAAATAGTTCTTAGGATATGCTTGCCAAAGTGGGAGGAAACTTTCCAGAGAACTAAAGGTACTTATAAAAATAAATTCTCAGATCTCTCCACTGCTTGGTCACTTTCAGCTACATAAGCTCCGTTTCTGTCCTTGGCTACAGTCCCAAGTGTTCCAATTGGTTGATAGAGCAGTTCAGTCAAACAAAGATGAGATGCTAGAATTGGGGGAAGGAAGTTGGAAAATTCTTTCCATTATTGGAAATTGAAGAGACACAGCAATGAGAAATGGAATCAGATTTTTCAAGGGCTTAAATTCCTTTCCATTAACTTATTAAATAAAAAATCAATAATAATGTTTTTACTGGCAGACTGAATCTTGTTTCTGGATATCGAAATGACTTATAAACAATTCCAGTGATGCTAGCATAGACACTACTCTCTCCTTTTCTAATAATGTAAATGAATAGCAAAAAGTACTTCTCCAAGACCATTTGGGAAGTCTGAGACACAGAGAACTTGAAAGTAATGATAATTTTTTGAGTTAACCATTAAATCATACACACAATTTCAACTCTTTCCTAAATCTGAATCACTTGTATCTTTTCTTATCATGTAAAAGATTGTGGGCCACTCCAAGATGTCAATCGACATTGTTATGTGGATATATTTTCAAGAAAAAAATTGTCCATTTCCCATGACCCTCAACTTCACAGATAGACTTCGCTTTATTAGAAACAAGGAAACATTCCATTCCATCAGTGCTTAATTATGTTCCTAATGACCTTTGCAGCCATTTCAATTCTCTCTGCTACAATATGAGACTCACCCAGGAGCAAACCGCAAATAAATAGAATGATATTTTAGGTCCCCTAGTTTCTCCTCATTTAAATTTACTGCCTCTTCAGAACAGCCTAGATAATCTAACCAGTGAATTTAAGCTCATATAAAAGCCAACACAAAAATCTTCAGCTAGAGAACAACTTACATGTCTCCAAACAGAACATTGCATTGTTTCACTCTCTGGTCTTCTATACTTAACACATAGAGAAGGAAGATAAAGAAGAAGTACTACCATCTGCTTTGTTGCTGTACATACTAAGGACCATGGGATGTTCCCATCTGGCTTGCAGCTGAAATCTTCCATATGTTATCTCCCCATTAGAATGTATACACTTTGGAAGCAGGGATAATCTTCCTTTTCTATTTGCACTAAATACTAAACACAGTGGTTGTTTTTTGGTTTGTTTGTTTTTTAGCACATATTAAGTGCTTAATAAATACTTTAATCATTTGTAAATCATTGCTTAATACCTTTCTGGACTTTCCTTATCTTCAAAATGAGGAGGTTATATATCAGATTGCTTGCCATCTTGTCGAAGAGAAAGGAGAGGATGGTGAGAAGAATTTGAAACTCAAAATCTTATAAAAAATAAATGTTGAAAACTATATATATATTTGGAAAAAATAAAATACCATTTACAAAAAGAAAAGAAAAAGAAATGAGGAGGTTGAACTACATGGTCTCTAAGGTCTCTTTTGGCCATAAAATTTATAATCCTAATTAATAAATTAAGAAGTTAATTAACCAGACAAAGTTAACAATTTCTGAATTTTTATTTCAATGTATATATCTATATGTGTGCATGGAATTGAAACCCTGAAGCTCAAAAAAAGAAAACAAATAAAGATATTCTGCAAATAGACCTGCACAGTGAAAACCTGTTTCATTCCCCACTGGAGGTGAAAGCTAATAAACTCTGTAGGCAGAATAAAAATTATAGTTATAGCTGTTAAGATTCTTCCACGCTCTTTTAAATAGGGCTCCCTGGCTCTCCAGCATCTCAGAAGGGTGCTTTTGTTGAGTTTTTGTTAAAATGAATGAAATAAATGTCATGTTCCAGCTAATATTGATGGCAGGAATAAAGACAGAAAGCAATCTTCTCTTCAACGGGGCCTTGCAGAGAGTATCCCTGAAGTGTAGCATGAATCCAGTGGATTCAATCTCAGCAGGGTCCTAAAAGACTGGGCTCAATGCCAATATTCTCCAGTGTTACCAAAATCCAAATAATTTAACTATCATCTAGGATTATCTTTTTTCCCAAAGGATTATCTGCAGTGAGGATTAAATTAAGCACCTTTACTATATGACTACTCAGCTGGGTCCTAGTATCTTTCCCCCTGGGAAGAGGATGGATTTTCCTGGAATCACCTTCTTTTGACTTTGTAACTTATTTGCATTTATTGTTTATATATATATACTTATTTGCTGCCCCCTGGTTACAATATAAAATCCTTGAGAAGAAAGATTGTTTCATTCATGGTATTTGTATTTTAGCACATTGTTTAGTGGCTAACTCAAAGTAGTGATTTAGTAAGTGCTTGTAGATTTATTCACAGAATATGAGGTATAATTGAATCTACTTCTTACTAATTCCAAAGCCAACTCTCCCTCCACTACACCAAATCATGTCTCCTACCATTCTGGACAAGCCAACTTAGCTAAAACATCAAGGTACCATAAAGGACAGAAAGGAAATGATACATTCCCTTTATACTCCAGGACCCTCAGCCTAAGAAATCCAGATGTAACACTTTATAATATGTTATAAATCCAGATCAACCCTAGCAGCCATCATCAAAGGGAAGAATCTTTGTAAAGAAGGTATCCACCATCCTTGGCGCCACCAACACCAATCAATGACCAAATACTGTCAACTATCAAATAAATTCAAGAGCTTTGGGAACTGTCTCAGCACCCCCTCCTCAGACTACCGTCCCTGCTTCTAGCTTGACCCTCACAACCATCATCCAGGCCACAATTACTGAGGACCCAGAAGAGAAAGTTCTTGTCACCAAAGTCCTTAGCAATGCAAATGATACAAGGTCAGAAACCAATATGGTTTTATCAGTGGAAATGACATTTTACACTTTACCACTGGAAGGAAGGAAACAAGTATTTATTAAGATACTGCGCTGAGTACTTTACAAATATTATCTCATTTGAGACTCGTAATAACCCTGAGAGGTAGATGCTATTATTTATTACCCTCATTTTACATCTGGGGAAACTGAGACAGACAATGGTTAAGTGATGAATCTAATAAAGTTTCTAAGGCCTGATTTGAACTCAGATCTTTCTCACTATGATTTCAGCACTCTGTTCATTGTGTCTCCTGGGTGCTTAAGGAGCTTTCAATATGACCTGCAGTTCAACCTTCTTGTAAATATTTTCTCCTACTAAAATGTGAATTACTTCTTGCTTTTCTATCTGTATTCCCAGGATTCAGTCCTTATAATTTCCAAATAATAAGTGCTTAATAAATGATTTCTCAATAATTCATCAATCTCCCATCAGTAGTGAGGCAGATAAAACATATCCATATTATGGAGATATCTATGGACATACCCAAGTTGTTCTGATCTATATATTGGCATTAGACCCAGATGACTCCGTAGGAGAAAGTGAGGCTGGTGACTTTAAACAGCCCTTCTTCACTTCAATCCAATTGACTTGCATGTCATGACATGACAATGCTTCCCTAAAGTCCCAGTCCTCTTCAAAAACAAAAGACAAACAACTCTCCTTTAAAAGGTAAATAGTAATATTCATGTTATGTTTCTAAATAACCCAGTCAGGCTTTTTTTTTTTTTTTTTTTTTTTTTTTTTTTGCTGAGGCAATTGGGGTGAAGTGACTTGCCCAGGGTCACACAGCTGTTACGTGTCTGAGACCAGATTTGAACTCAGGTCCTCCTGACTTCAGGGCTGGTGCTCTATCCACTGCGCCACCTAGCTGCCCCCACAGACAGGCTTTTAAAGAGCAATTATCTCAACTTCCACTATTAAAGGCAATCAAGATCTTCATAAAGGGATTACTTAAAGTTTAGGATCTCATATAATCCTCTCAAACTAAAGAAAAGGTGAATTTAATAACATGTAAAGTTAATTCCTAGTATCAACAAACAAAACACACATACTTAAACAAATAGAAATATGCACTAGACTTGTGATTTCATTGGTATAGGGAATTTCCAGGTGAGGAAACTCTAACGATGAAGTTAGGCACCTTCTCTGTAATTTACAGAGCATTAAAAAGTCAAGTGACTTATCAAGAGTCACACAGCCAGTATATTTCAAAGACAGGGCTCAAATCCCCTGGTCTTTCTGGCTGCCCCTTCTCTATTCATAATACCTATATGTATATATATATATATATATACATATATATATAATGCCTATTTATAAAGTAATTTTAAAATATTATGAGCAGGAAAGAGTATGGAACAACAAACAAGGTGGGGAATATTATAAAAGATCAAGAAAAACCCTTTGTAGGAGGTGATTGGGCTATTAAGAAGAGAGATAGAAATTCTAAAGGCTTCAACAAGAAGAAAGAACATACCAGACTTAGGGGACAGCCTACAAAAAGGCACACAAGTAAAAGATGGAATGTCATATACTGGAAACAGCCAGAAGGCCCAAGCTTGACTAGGACTTAGGGTATATGAGAGGTAGTAATGTGTCATTAGCCTGGAAGACTAGGAAGGATAACTAGATTAAATGCCAAATTGAGAAATTTATTCCTGCAAACAAAAGGAAATCACCAAAATAATCTCAGAGCCTCAATTTTCTCATTTATAAAATAATCTCTGCCCTGAATACCTCACAGATGTGTTCTGAGAATCAATTTATAGAATGAATAATTATTGTAGTAGTAGTAGCAGCAGCAGTAGTTGATATTTATGTAGGGTTTGAAAAGTTTGTAAATTGTGTGACTCTGGGCAAGTCACTTAACCCCAACTGCCTCATTCAAAAAAAAAAATTGTAAGGGTTTTACATATGGTATCTCATTTTAATCTCACAAGTCTGTGAGATGTGTTAGAGGTATTTACTATTATTATCAATAATGATAACTAGAATTTACATGCTTGTTATGCCTTATTTATACCTCATTTTACAATGAGGAAACTGAAGCAGAATAAGGTAAGTAATTCTGATTTGTGCATAGTCTTCCAGACAATGTGTGAAAAAAGTATTCCTAACCCCCAAGTGTAGCACTATAACCACTATGTAATCTAATCTCTTTGCTTCCTCACTGCTCCTCTCCACATACAAAAAAGCCTTGAAATTTATGTTGCACTTTCAAGTTTGAGAAGTGCTTTGCATGCATTAAATTATTTGAACCTCTAAATAATTATATGATATAAATTTGGTTAAACTGAAACTCTCTTGGAAAGAACATGCTTTGTAATCTAAAACTTTGAGTTCTTATTCTATGTGTTATACTTTAAGCTAGCTGCTCAGGACACACTTGCTCTTGAACCACTCATTGATGCAAGAACAATTTAGCTAATCAAGGTTTCTTCCCTGGGTATGAACACATGTGTGTCATTAATGGGAAAAACTATTTACCTAAGAAAGGTAGGGAACCCTATCATTAAAATAATTATTTCTAAAATCATCATTCATTGGGTTCTACTTATGACTGACCTGTCCTCTCTATGCAGCTGTGAGCTGAATCATTTATCCTCTCTTAGCCTTATCTTCAAAATGGAAATAAGATTTGTTCCCTCCCTACCTGCCTGACAGTAATTTTGTGAAGAAATAATATTCACTAAAATGTATATGGTATTTACTGTGTGCCGGATACTTTGCTAAGCACTTTAAAATTATTATCTTATTTGATCCTCAAAACAACAATCCTAGGAGATAGGTGTTATTATTATCCCCATTTTTCAGATCAGAAAATTGAGGCAAACAGATTTTTAAGTGACTTACTCAGGATTGCACAAATGATCAATGTCTGAGGCCAAATTCACACTCAGGTTTTACAGATGCCAAGCCAATGCTCTATCCACTGTGACACCTAATTACTTCTACTCTTTTAAAATATAGGAAACTCAGCAACAAGATTATCAATGATCAATTCTGATGGATGTGGCTCTTTTCAACAATAAGATGATTTAAATCAATTCCAATAGATTTGTGATGGAGAGAGATATCAGCATCTAGAGAGAAGATTATGGGAACTGATTGTGAATCACAACATAGTATTTTCACTTTTTTGTTATTTGCTTGCCTTTTGTTTTCTTTCTCTTTTTTTCTCTTTTTGATATGATTTTTCTTTTATTTTTTATTAAAGCTTTTTATTTTCAAAATATATGCATGGACAATTTTTCAACACTGACCCTTGCAAAATCTTGTGTTCTAAATTTCCCCATCCCCTCCCCTACATGGCAAGTAATCAAATATATGTTAAACATGTTAAAAATTTGTGTTAAATTCATATATATATTCATATTTATACAATTATCTTGCTGCACAAGAAAAATCATTTATCTGATTTTTCTTGTGCATCACAATAATTGTGGAAATATATATAGAAGAATTGCACATGTTTAACATTTATATATAACATATACATATATATACTAGGGGAGAGGTGGAGAGAAGAGAGGGAGAAAAATTTGGAACACAAGGTTTTTCAAGGGTGAATGTTAAAAACTATCTTTGCATATATTTTAAAAACAAAAGGCTACTATTTTTTAAAATATAATAAGGGTAGTTAGGTGGCATAGTGGATAGAGCACCAGCCCTGGTCAGGACGACCTGAGTTCAAATCTGGTCTCAGACACTTAACACTTTCCTGGCCGTGTAACCCTGGGCAAGTCACTTAACCCCAATATATATATATATATATAAAATTAGATAATAAATAATATATATATATAATTAGATAATAAATAATATATATATAATAAGAAATGCAAACTCTCGTTGCTATAATCTAAAAGACCAAGCTGTTCAAACTGCTAACAATCCCAGGATGGATTTTTCCAATCTCAGAATTTATCTATATCTTTTGTCTTAGATCCCTATTAGCCAAGCTTAAAATATTTCATGAGCCAATCTATATTGCATATGGGGAGGAAAAAAGAATTCTTAAAGTTAGCTTGTGAAAACTTAGTAGTAGAATATGCAAAACATAAGGAATGTACAAAGCAACTTGAAGACAGGATTAAAACTCTAAATGAAAGAATGCTATTTCTAAAGTTAAAGGTTCAAATCCTGCCTCTGATGCTATCTATGACTTTGGTGTCAGTTTCCTTATTTGTAAGAGGAAGGGAATCATACTAGGTGACTTCTGACTCTAGCTCTAGTTCTATAATCAGTGGCACACTCATAAATATTTAACAGTCAACTTTCTGAAGAAAAAAAAATGTATTCAGAATAAACTCTTCAGTTTTCTCTGCCTTATTCTCACTTTCCATCACTTTGTTAAATCTAGATAATCAATAAAATAATAATATCAAGGTCTGAGTTTCAGCTTACCAATTCCCAAGGTGATAATGTTCACCCTGAAAATTTAACCATCAGTTCAAACTGGTTGGAGCTGGCTCCAGCACATTGCTATCTGTAATGCTATAATTATAACTGTTTTGCAGAAACTTAACAAGATAAGTAATCTTTTAAAATTCTAAAGCATTTTTGTTTTCAAGTCACAAGTCAAAGACATATATGTACTTAGAGAAAAATTTTTGATGCTGTTTTAATCAGACATTATCTCATGGTAAAAAAAAAAAAAATCTGTGGTCTTATAATTACACATACAGGGTATCCCAAAAGTCTTAGAGTCATTGTAAACATTACCCAAAACACAGTGGAATTTTAAGTTTTAGTAACTTTTAAAGCTTAAGATTGTCCTAAGACCTTTTTTTGGAAGCAATTGGGGTTAAGAGGCTTTCCCAGAGTCACACAAACACAAAATATTTAAGCCTACATTCAAATTCAGGTCCTCCTGACTAAAGAGCCAATCATCTATCTACTGCATTACATAGTTGCTCCTGTTATAAAGGGCACTTCTTGGGACATCTGTATCCTTCTGGGACACACTGAAATATGCAAGACTTAAGGGAAGATCATAAACTAGATGTTTTTATTTTCTGTATACCACCATTACAGTATAAAATGACACAAGTATGTCTTTTTCAGTGTCAAAGAGCTACAAATATATTAACATGGATAGAGCATTATACTGAGAATCACAAAGTCCTTAGTTCAAATCTTTCCTCAAATAATAATTCACTGTATTAGTTTCCTCATCCATAAAATGAGAAGTGGTTTCTAAAGCAGGTGCCCTTAACCTGAAGTCTGCAGACTTGTTTCTTATTTATATTTTAATAAAAGCATCTAAATGGAATTGGCATGGCATTCAAAAAGTTCAAGAGACATAGTTTCTGGGTAACTTAATCATTTGATTAATAAAGCTAGTATATTCATTACCAAAAAGAGGTCAGTGACATTCTAGAATACTAAAGATCCCTTCATGGTATCAAGTTCACAATTTACATTCTCTAGGAAGAGTAGGTGTTCCTGAGAGTAGCAATCAACTCTGACTGGTTAATTAATGAGAGAATGAATATTATAATGAATGTGGGCTCATTCTAAAGAGGGTTTGGGGAGTATATGATTTGGGATCACCCAAATCTGTCAAATAGACTTACCAATTTTCATATTACCTGTCTGATAAAAGGGAGAATCCACATTTTCTCAGAGCTGTCTAACACAATGAGCAGAAATCCTTCCATTAACCCAAACTTAAATTTTCTTTTACTGTCTGATTAGATCTTAGCCTGAGTAAGTCTTTGAGCAAAATTTCCCATGCTGGTTGATTTATAGATGAGGAAGTAGAAAAAAAGGGGGAAAACCTTGGTCTTTATTCAATAATTAGTTATTAATGTAAGAGAGAAATAATCATTTCTTTCATTGGTTTCCTCTGTAATCTTATTTATTTTATGCACTTAAAAACATTTCAAAAAGGGGTCCATAGGCTTCAGTAAATGAAAGGGAGCTATGGACCCCAAAAAAGTAAGAACCCCTACTCTAAGGTCTCCTACAATTCTGAATCCATTAACTTACTTTCTTAATAAACTGTATATTCTCCTCTCTTTTCCAACTCCAAATTTCTTTTTAGCCTGGCTCATTTCCTTTCTTTACTCTCTCCCTATCTCTCTATCCCTTTTGACCCCACAAAGCCCTCTGCTATATGCTGATCGTGAAGCCCAACATTTATGTAGTGCAATGAAAGTAAGAAGAACTAGGTTCAAAGCCAGCTTCACCACTGTAAGACCCTGGACAAGTAATTTAATCTCTTTTGGCTTTAATTTCCTCCTCTGTTAGATGACAAGGTTGGACACAATGATTTCTAATGATCCTCTCAGCTTGAACAAGATCAAGGGAACTTTTGATGTTTTGCTCCAGATGTTTTCTGTCCCAGATGTTTTCTGTCATTGCTGAATTCACCACTGGAACCAAGATTTGAAAGATGTCCTCCCACAGGGGAACTCCCCACTTGACACTTGCCTTTTGATTTCTACACAAGTCACTTCTGTAATATTTCAATGTGGGTACTCTCTCTCCCCCAACATAGGTTACCACCCATTTCTATTCATGCCTTCTCATCCCTATAATGCTTGCATCTTCAACATTCTGTGGACACCCATTCAATATTTAGGCTGCTTTTATCACACCTCATTATCAATGAATGACCAGCCTACCTTCTTTTATAATAATACACTTCTTTAATGATGCTTCCAAACCACTTGGAATCAGAATGGTGAATTGAGAGTTGGAAGATACTTCAGAGGCCATTTAGTCCATTTCTATTTTACAGATGAGTAAAGTGAGGTTCAGAGAAATTCAACAACTTGCTCAAGATAAATAAGGTATTAAATAGTACAGCTAGAAACTAATCTTAAACCTCTATCTCCAAATCCAACATTCTTTCAACCCTATTATATTCTAGTGATCAAGTCATCATTGTAAGTATGCTGTAGTCACTCATACACAACAGGCATTTCTTCATGACCCTTTGTGTCACTTATAGAAAACATGTTTTTAAAGTATTTTATTTTTTCCAAATACAAGTAAAGATAGCTTTCAACGTTCTTTTTTCCCCCGAGGCAATTGGGGTTAAGTGACTTGCCTAGAAAGGGTTAAGTGTCTGAGGCCAGATTTGAACTCAGATCCTCCTGACTTCAGGGCTGGTGCTTTATTCACTGCACCACCTAGCTGCCCCTCAATATTCATTTTTGTAAAACTTTGTGTTCCAAATTTTTCTTCATCCCTCCCTTGCTCCTACTTCCCCAAGAGAGCAAACACTCTAATATAGGTTAAATATGTTTAATCCTTTTAAACATATTTTCATATTTGTAATATCATGCAACTTACTGAAAGACTTAAGTTACAAACAAGGTTTACAAAATCTACCTCTTCCTTCGTGGGAGTAGGAATTCTTATAAGTGAGCTTCCCTTAGTTTCCCTTGAAAAATGAAAAGAATTCCTCTTTCGAGTCTTTATAAATATATTTACATGGATAGAATTAAGAAGAAAAAAATAAATTGATTTCTCCCCTCCCTTAATTTCCCCCCATCTTGTCTCCCCATCCTATGAGTTAAAACTTACCTCTCCTCTATCCATTCTAGTCCTCCAGAATATTTGTATATGGTTTGTTTGAGGTTGAGGAACAATATTTAATTGAACATAAAGATAATTGCTGGGTACATTCACTGCAAATTTTATTTAATCTGAGGGTTTTTGTTTGTTTTGGGAGGGATGCCTGGGGGGTTATTTTATTTTATTTTTGTTTTATTTTTAAATATAAAAGAAAATCATCTGTCACTGAAAAAAAACACTAAAAATTATCTTTCACTGAGGATCTGTGTCAACTATGAAACACTTGATTTCATAATTGGTACCAACTATGGTACATTAGAAAGAGTGCTGGTTCTAAAGTTAGAGGACCTGGATTCAAATCCCATGTCTGGCATTTATTACTTCTGTAATCTTTGGTAAGTCACTTTACCTTCCAAAACCACAGTTGGACTAAATGGTCTTTGAATTCCCTTCTGTACTAGATCTTTGGTCTGAAGTTTATTTTTGACTTTCAGTTCATCTTCTAATTGCAGAAGGTCAGAAAGATCTGAGTTCAAATCTAGCCTCAGATATTTACTAGTTGTATGACTCTATGCAAGTCATTTTATCTGTCTGACTCATTTCCTTCAACTGTAAAACAGGGGTAATTATTGTTATATATCACACTATCAACCAGGATTATTATAAATATAAAATTAAAACTTTGCAAACCTTGAAATACTATTTAAAGGCTAACTATTATTATTAGAAGATTAAGAGTAAAAGTTAAGTGTTAGTTGTGATTTAAGTCATCAATTAAGGAATAACCAATATTGGGATTATAGTACTTTGCCATCTGATTCTTCCCAGGCCAAATTTAAATTAAACTTTTTTTTTTAAAAAAGGGTCCATTGAAAAACCTCAGTGCTCATTACTTGTACACTCATTTATTCATTATGTTCCAATAGTTTCTTATCATTAGGAAAATTAAAAAAGGAAAGACAGTCAAGGAAAGACATAAATTATAGAAGGCAGGGGGATTTATCCATAAAATTTTTTTATTAAGGGCTAAAACAATGCTCTGGGAGCTATGTCCTAGCTCAAGAGGAGTTTTTGTTATCTCAGACTCCCTCAGGCAAATTCTGCGGAACTATTCTCAGAATTATGTTTTTCAATACATAAAATAAATAAGATTACCAAGGAAACTAATTCTATTGAAATACAGTTAACATTTTTAATACAAATGCATAGACCCATATCATTCAGCATCTATTAAATTATTAAAATGTGTGATTCACTAAATGAGGCATCATGAACATAAGTACAAGAGCACAATTCCTGCTCTCAGGGAGTTCACAGTCTAATTGGAAGACAGCATACAAGAACTGTACACTGATATATAGATACATACAGAATAAACTGGAGATAATCAACAAAGGGAAGACATTAGTATTAAGGAGGATCAAGAAAAGCCTGTTACAGAGGGGAGAATTTTAGTTAAGACTTAAAGGAAGCCAGAAGGCAGAGGCAAGGAAGAGCATTCCTGTATGGAAATTAGCCACTGAATCAGGTGGAAGATGAAATGTCCAGTATAAGGAACAGCAAAGAGCCCAGTATCACTGGATCATAAGGTATGTGGAAGGAAGTAAAGGACAAGAAGACTTGGTAAGGTAGGAAAGGACCAGGGCTTTAAAAGTCAAAAAGAGGATTACATATTTGATCCTAGAGATAATAAGGACCAGTGAAATTTATTAAGTAGGGAAGAAATATGGTCAGATCCGTTCTTTAGGAAGATCACTTTAGTAGCTGAGTGATAAATAGACTAGAAAAATGTGAGATGAGTCAGGGAGACCAAGCAGAAGATAATTGTAAAGTGAGAAGGACTTGATAGTTCAGCTACTATAGAAGAGAGGAAAAAGGCAAAATGAATAGGAGATACTTCAAAGGTAGAAATTACAAGAATTGGAAGCAGACTGGATATGTGAGATAAGTGAGAATAACAAGTCAAAGATGATATCTAAGCATTTTCTAGCCTTCATGACTAGGAGAATGGTGGTATCTTGGACAATAATAGATAAGTTCAGAAGAAGGTAGAGTTTTTGGAATGGGAGAAAAATAATGAATTGTTTCAAACACGCCAAGTTTAAAATATCTATAGACTTTCAATTCAATATGTATAAAAAGCAGTTAGAGATGTGAACCTTTAATAGAATAGAGAATTTTCAAGCTGATCAAAAAATCAAGGAGGGATGAGATCAATGAAAAGCAAACATAGGAGAAAAGAGAAGAAAAAATATAAAAATAATAAATTAAAAACCCTAAATAAACATGAAATAGATTTTCTAAAAAAAATCAAAGGAGAGAAAACTGAAAACAAGAAATATGTGGAATTAGTCAATAAAAATAGAATCTGTTTTTAAAATCTAACAAAACAAACTCCTAGCTAATATGATTTTTTAAAGTTACTATGCTCAAAAATGAAAAAAAGAATTCAGATGAAAAAAGAAACTTTTCTGAATTATTTTGCCTAATTCAACAAAGCTTATACTTTAAGTGATATGGAGAAATGTTTACAGAAAAAAAAAAATAGATACCCAGATGAACAGAACAGGAAATAAAGAATTTAAATAGCAAAACCTCAGAAAAAGAATATAAATGAGCTTCCAAAGTACAAAACTCAGGACTAGGAATAAATTGCTCTTTACTATAAGTTTTTATTGTCCTTCCATCATTTCATCTATGTCTGACTCTTCCTGGTCCACATAGCTTCCTCTAAGTTTTTATTACCTATGAAATAGTATTTAAAGAATCTTCTTTGTGGAAATGAAGAACTCATCTTTGACAAATGGGGAAGTTTTTCCTCAGGTTTTGTCATTTATTTTCTCCTCAGAATCTCTTACCCAAACCCACAATATCATTCAGAAATTAATGGAGATTAGTCACTTTATCAGGTGGAAGATGAAGTGTCCAGTATAAGGAATAGCAAAGAGCCCAATATCATTGGACCACCTGATGTAGTTCTTCAAGCAAAATCATTTAACAGTCACAACTATAGCTATTAACAAAGATCAGACTGGCCCTCTCGTCAAGACCACTTTTCCTATTTGGAAAGGCCCTTTTTATTGACATCCAGGAAAGAGGATCTCTGGGTAGCTGGAGAAATTGCAATTG
The DNA here is from genome assembly GCA_023553655.1 of Myrmecobius fasciatus. Lineage (NCBI taxonomy): Eukaryota > Metazoa > Chordata > Mammalia > Dasyuromorphia > Myrmecobiidae > Myrmecobius > Myrmecobius fasciatus. Next base: position 703,285 of record JAJPUD010000026.1, read on the forward strand.
GCTACAACTGGGGAAAGTAGGTTGGCATTGTGGTTGATTACATCCCTCTCTAACAATAAGGGAATGTTAATTGCTTTATGAAACTCAACTGCTTCTTATAATCTTGACTAAAAAAATCAGAACCACCCAGTTCATCATCCTCTTGGATAATCAAACCACCCCTAATTGCACAGGGACAGGCAAGGAGCCAGCCTTCTTTGGGCTGTTTACAGAGAACAAAACAGTTGTGATTAAACTGGCTGAGACAACAAACAGATGTCCTAGGAGTTAGACTTATGAGCTATAGCCACACCTTTAAGCCAATTAAACTAGAATAGAACTAATTTTTGAGCAAAGTGAGTTCAGGCTGATACTAACAGTTATAAGAATCAATACAGCAAAAAAATAAATAAATAAATAAATAAATAAAAAGAATCAATACAGCATAACATCAATTAAGTTGTAAAAATCAATACAGTAGAAATTAAATATAATGATGGCGTGAATGGGCTCCAACAAAAAACCATGTTCCTGGCAGCAAATCTGAGTGGACCCCAGTGAAGAACAAACCACCCTATAGAATTATTTTGTACAAGCAGAGTCATCCATACTGGTGCCCACAGTTACCTTATCCAATTGAGGCTATGTTGTATAAACAGGACAGCCCCTATTACCAATTCATGTACTGATGTACACAATTAGCATAATTAGCACCCATTGTTCTATATCTTTTCCTACATAGGTCCCACCTCCCCTTATAAATTCCAAATTTTGCTAGGATAACCTTTCCAGATGGCTCCCCACCTTCATGACTAATACCTCATCAGCGAAATAATAATTTTCCAGAATAAAGGACAAACAACAATGATCCTGGCTAACTGGGTGCTGAATTCAATCATTTCTATCTCCTAAAATTGTACAAAATAATATGACATCTCTAAATTTCAGAATCTCAGGAAAAGCCCCAGCATTCCTTCCTAGTTAGCATTCTGGTTAAATAGTGATACCAGGGGCAGCTAGGTGGCACAGTGGATGGAGCACTAGCCCTGAAGTCAGGAGGACCTGAGTTCAAATCTGATCTCAGACACTTAACATTCCCTAGCTGTGTGACTTTGGACAAGTCACTTAACCTCAATTGCCTCAGCAAATAAATAGTGATACCACACTGATTCATAAAGAAAAGAAATACCTCCCCCCCAAAAAAAATGATGCAAAATAAAAAATACTGCATAAAAGAAAATGCATTGTACATTACCCAAAAGCCCTGCTAAAGATCGCATGTCTTTCTCCATCAGCATGTAGATTTCTTCCTCAGAGAAGCGACCAATGCCATGGCCATACATTTCACGCTTCACAATGCCTTTCGTTAGGTGACAGAGAATCCATTTGAGCAGGTCACTAAAGGGACCACTAAGAGAAAGCATCTTCTGGGTCTCATGCAGATTGTCTACCCACTGACAATAGGCTAATGTCCTAAAAGGATGCAGAAACAAGTAAATGAGAGTATCAGATATAAATGCTTCTCCAGAGACATTTGCAAATAACTCTTTAAGAATTGAATTCTAGTGAAAACAACTTTTTCTGGCCTCAAAAAAAAAAAAAATCTGAATGCAATGGGATTAGATTTAAGAGACTATGGGATAAAAATAAAAATTCAAATATGACTGATAATAACCAAATGCTGAACCATTTTGTATTCATAGACAATAACAACAAATCACGTTTACATTGCTTTAAAAGGCTCTATACATAAGCCATGGCACTATTCTACAAAACCTGTGCAATCAAACCTCCTTGCCCCTTTATTCAATATGTTTTTTGCTTCCTCTTCTGCTTTGGGGATTTTTTTTAATATAGAAAAATCCGCCCCCCCAAAAAAATTATAGGACTTATAAATTCCATTCTTTTAATGAAACACCTGTCCACATCTAGTAAATAGAGGGAATTTTTTAAATTTAATAGACTTAGTCAGCCTCAGGCTAGTTGTTGACTAGTTGTGTAACTCCAAGCAAATGATTTAATCTCTTGCCTATTTCCTCATCTGAAAATGTGGATAATAATAGCCCACAATTGTTGTGAAAATCAAAGGAGATAATAATTGTAAAGTGTTTAACACAGTGCCTAGTATTGCTATATAAATGTTAACTATCAGTATTAGCAGCAGCAGTAGTAATATTTATTACTCTTCAGAAGATCAGCAGCTAATTAAGGTTTTCTCTCTGATGTGCTATAGCCAATATGAACATAAGAAGCATTTGAGTGAATCATTTGGGTTCTTCCTTTAGGAGTTCATAGAAAATGGTCTTTTTCTGGGGCCTCCTGTTTAATTTGTGTTCTGCTTAAAGATGCTATGGAATAAAATTAAAAAATTTAAATGTGACTGACAATGACCAAAAGATGTTAGGGTTTTTTTTTTTCCACAATAATTCAATAAACTGTTGTCTATTTTCTATCACCAAGGAATATTATTCTATTAGGGTTGATCTAATGATGGGCAAAAGAATTATAATGAAATTAAAGATTATCATAGCAACAAGATTATGTGACAATCAACTATGATGGACTTGGCTTCATAGTTGATTGTCACATAATCTTGTTGCTATGATAATGATTCAACAATGAAATGATTCAAGCCAATTCCAATAGACTTGTGATGGAGAGAATCATCTGCATCCAGAGAGAGGACTGTGGGGGAGTAAATGTGGATCACAACATAGTATTTTCATCTTTTTTGTTGTTTGCGTGCTTGTTTTATTTTTCTTTTTTGATTTGATTTTTCTTGTGCAGCATGATCAATGTGGAAATATGTTTAGAAGAAGTGCAAGAGTTTAACCTATATTGGATTACTTGCTGTCCAGAGGAGGGAGAAAAATATGGAACAAAAGGGTTTTCAATGAAGAATGCTGAAAATTATCTTTGCATGTATTTTCAAAATAAAAAGTTATTATTTAAAAAAAATTAAAGGTCATTCATGTGAGATAAACTGATTCTTTCAGAGTAGGAATAATTGCTACCTATGGCAATTACAATAGTTGATGAGAGTTTTTTTAGAAATGGTAAAAACAAATTAAACTAAAAAAAAAAAACAAACTAATGGAATTCTGGTGCCTTAGAACAAAATAATTTACATTCACAAGATCTGAGAGGGGTGGCATTGGATGCAACTAGTTCAATTCTCTTATCATATAGAAAAGTTAAGTGACTTGCTCAAAATCACATATATACTGTTACCAAGTTCATATCTGAGAGCTTTATCCTAACCTTAACTCTTCCTTTGTACTATATGGCTTCCCTAACCTATATTTACTTCAATCATATACAAAGAGACTTCAGTTGAATAAATTCCCAAACATTCCTTCTTTGGGCCAAAATATTTTTAAGAGATACAGCGTGAAGAAGGGAAATAATCTGGTGCTAGGGGTGTGGGTAAAGTTTGCTTTCCCTATGTCTCTTCTGGAAACTGATGTTCTTGACACTTCTTGCTGGGCAAAGAGCCCATAAACTCTTGAATTATTGACTGGGGATAAGTGAGGGCCAATTTGTAAACTAATGTTGGCTAAACAATTAACATCATCTTGTGAGTCTATTTCAGGAAGCTGAAACACTCATTTCCCTGAACTTTATGATGTTTCTGATTAGTCCAGAGAAAGGGGCCAGAGCTAGATCATTTAATTAATTCCTATTAATTGCCTCCAGGATTCAGAAGAAAAAGGTAAGGAGGATGCCACAGAATGAAGGAAGATGTTTAATTTTTTTTAAAGGAAATAAAGATAGATATCAAACCTGCCAGTTTTTCTATAACCTCTTAATAAAATTTGTGGGATTTTGTTGGGTTTTTTGGTCTGGATTTCTGACAGAGATTTTAGCAATACAGGGAACCAACAAAACAGAAGCTGCTTGTTAGCAATTGATTTGTAACTTAGAATATTGCCTAGTACATTGAGAGGTGAAATCACTCACTATGGATCACAAAACTGTTCCTCATGAGCAGTAGGGCTTCAATCCATGTCTTCTGTACTCTAAGGACAATTCTCTATCTACTATACCACACTACTTCTCACAAAAGAATAGAATAATAAAAACCAAAACAAGGAATGATTTTGGATATTGTCATCTCTTAGAGAGTAAAATGTTACTTTGGGCAATTAAGTGAAGCAATAGATAAGAGTGTTGTATTGTACTCAGGAGGACTGAGTTCAAATGTGGCCTGCAGACACTTTCTAGTTATGTGGCCCTAGGCAAGTCACTTAATTTCCTCATCTGTTAAATGAGCTGCAGAAGAAAATGGCAAGCCACTCCAGTATCTTTGCCAAGAAAACCCCAAATGGGGTCACGAAGATTGAACATGACTAAAAACAACTAAACAACAACAAAGATTTTTAACTCTTTTGTCATTTCAGATAGCTTACGGCACAGTGAGCCCCAAGTGCATCAGCTGATGAGAAAAGAGGAAAATGAGGAAGAAAAAGAGAAGTAATCAATAGAGATATAATCAGGGCTTGTTCATGTGATTTAAAAAGGGCCTTTTTCTACATCTGAGGAGCTCCTGAGGAATTTATTTCACTAACACTACCTTCATCACCAGCACATAATCTACATAATCTGAATTCACTGTTCAAAAGTTAGCTTTTCTTTAAAAGATGAGAAATAGTGTGAATATAATCTGACAGTAGGGTATTTCACACCTGATCAAGCATTTGATACTCAAAGTTCTCAAAGATTTTTCTAACAAATAGGTATGTTTATATAGACTATGTTACATTGAAAAAAAAAATCTGTTGCTTTATAGTCTGAGGCAATTAGGGGATAGAGTGCATAATAGATACCTAAAGCTGGAATCAGGAAGACATGAATTCAAATGATACTTACTAGTTATGTGATCCTGGGCAAACCCCTTAACCCCTCTCTGTCTCAATTTCCTCATCTGTAAAATGGAGATATAATGGCAACCTCCCATGACTATCTCAGGATAAAAAGAGATAATATTTGTAAAGCACTTTGCAAAATTTAAAATGCTATATAAATACTAGTCATTATTATCAATTTGATTCAAATAAACTTACCCTGAATTCTTCTAATTTCTCTTCACTCACACTAGTCTGCATTTAGACTTATAGGAATCAAGTGAAAGCAAGGAAGTAAAGAGATTTTGCCTTCCTAGACTCCAATAATAGCTTTTATAATGCAAGTGGAACATAATTGCACAGATTTTATATGCAAGAAAATTCACTCTGCAATTCAGAATGCATATCTGAACAGACTTTTAAAATGGAGTTTCAGAATTAAAAAGCATTGAGATCACAAGCAGACATGACTGAAATGACCAAACAACAGTGAACAACAACAAATATGGTTCTGTGAAAGAAATGCTATATTTACAATCGAAAGAACTATGTTTGAATCCAGGCTCTGGGAATTATTAGCTGTATAAAGATAGGCAAATCATTCAGGCTCTCTAGAACTATTTCCTCATCTGTGAAATAAAAGGGCTGGATTAGACCAGGAATTTTTAACTTCTATGTCAAAGATGCCCATGGCGTTTTTTGGTTATTTTATATATATATAGAGTGGTCATTTTCCACTCTAAATCCATGATCCTAATCTTAAATTGGGACAGCTAGGTGGTGCAGTGGATAGAACGCCAGGCCTGGAGTCAGGAAGACTCATTTCCCAGAGTTCAAATCAGATCTCAGACATTATCTGTGTGGTCCTGGACAAGTCACTTAATCCTGTTTGCTTTGGTTTCCTCATCTGTAAAATAGGGTGGAGAAGGAAATAGCAAAACATTCCAGTATTTTTGCCAAGAAACTGGCTAATGAGAGTCCAATCTATATATGCATTGTATATAATTCCCAGCATGGACTTGGAATCATGCCCAGATATTGTGTTTCCAGTTTTCTGATCACATAATGAAGAGATGGTCTTATACTGAACTGGGTGGGCATATAAAAGATGTCCAAAGGGGAAACAGGCCCTTTTCCTTCCCTGATGGTGAACAATTAGGATGAATTTCTGTGAGTTTCTAAGTGGGAAATCTCTCTCACCACAAAGCCAAGAATGTGTGGTCCAGCTATTTTTGAGAGCAGAAACAATAAATTTTATCTGTCGCTTGTCTATTTACCCATCTGTAATCCATAAACATGGATTGATGTCTTTTGTTTGTTTGCCTGTTTTGTTGGCGTTGCTTTTGCCTCTTAGCATTTTTTCTTTCCCACAGCTACAACATTATGTGCTTCAAAAAGTAGGAATGGCTAGCTACCAGGAGCCCAGGAACCAACTGGATTTTGCTAGAAACTAAAATGGGAGATGTGCCAGCACTGCCCTGAGGGACTGACCTAAGAGACACCCCCAACCATAATGACAACAAGTTGCTGGGGACAGGACTTTATTAGCAGCTAATCAATTAACTTGATTGGGCAAAAGTGTTTTTTCAACTGCTTTAATCTTAAGGCTATTCTTCCCAGCACCCTAATGTTATAAAAGGGGAAGTTCAGAGAATGATTTGTACTTATATTCATTCTATATATTTTCAACAAATATCCCTTTGTAAAGACTACTTGATGTTAATTAGCTAAGTACTGGAAGACCAATCACTGACAGTTGATACTGGGGAGAATAGGAATGTGTGCAAAATATTAGAAAGGTATCCTAACCCCTTAGGGGTACCCGAGAATCCTGAGGGGAGATATGTAGCTAGCTTTATTGGAGTCCCAATTTACTTGTGGGAGGTAGGATAAAAATGATTATTCCCACATAGACCGATTCTTCAGAAACTCAAGACTAGAAATATACAAGTGGAGATTAGGTCTGTGAAGTCATTGATATAAGGAACTCCCAGGTGAGAGAGCTTCTTCACCAATACAAGTTAATACATTTTCTGCTATTTTTACTCCTACATAATTGCTTCTAACCCTACTAGAGTCATGGAACGAGTATGTATTAGATGGACTTGAATCCATGTCTTCCTGACTTTAAGACTAGCTTGAGATCCACTGTACCACATTTACTTCAACTATATTGAAAGGATGGGCTTTTTTTTTTTTTTTTTAGCAATTCCTGAGAATAGGCTAGTCCTGAATGCTCATCATTATGACTTTAGATGCCCCCAAAGGACACATTAACTGGAAACAGACAAATAATTAAGCCAAAACTGGAAGGAGGGCTTATATCATTTTCTGGATACCTATCTCAATTTTCTCTTTCATTTTGTGAAAGTACACATAGCCTCATATTTTAGTTTTACAGAATTCAGCAACATTTTTATAAGACCGATTTTCTAGCCTCCAACACATTTCTGGTAGGTCCTTGGAATCACTGGACTGGATCTTACCCCCTGAACAGAATACACATAGTTATAACTCACTAATGGAAGAAAATAATTAGGAAGTCCTAATTCAGCTTCTGTCTTTTCATGACTTTGTCACTAAGTTTATTTGGGCATGTATACAAGAACAAGAAAGGAATAGGGGAGAGCAAAGCCCTCCTCCCAGCTCAAATAATCCTGCCAGTGGCTTCCTAGCTCCTGAGAACAGCTATGTTCATGATTTTTTTCCCCATGAGGCAATTGGGGTTAAGTGACTTGCCCAGGGTCACACAGCTAGAAATGTTAAGTGTCTGAGACCAGATTTGAACTCAGGTCCTCCTGACTTCAGGGCTGGTGCTCTATCCACTGAACCACCTAGCTGCCCCTATGTACATGATTCCTAAAAATAAAAAAAAATCTTTACTCGGCATCTCCAGAGCTTGTTGGCAGCATAGAAGACCTTCAGAATACTCAGAAAAGGTTGTTCTCCCTCAAAATAATTCCCTCATGAAAAATAAATGCACAAAAAATTGAGCTGCATTATTTAATAGAAAACATTCAATTAATATTTTGGAATTATTTTTAAGGAAAAGTAAAAAACATGGGTGTAACAACTACTGCCATTCAAGCAAAAGGGTAGATTTTGGTGGCCCTGAGAGGAAGACTTTATTTTACTCCTATACTCTGTACATTTCTTCCAAAGATTCTAAAGATTTGAATCCAAAGATTCAAAAGTTAAACTTAAACCCAATCAAATAATATGGATGCTAACACCAGTTATGGCTTTCATGTAAGGTTCCCCAAGTTTCCACTATCTTTAAGGTAGAGGTGATCTGTACTTCAGAAGAGAGTTACTCTTTGGTCAAGCACAGATCAAAGAAAAGCTATTATTTTTATCATAGTGTTCCAGGTTATCATTGAGATATATCAAAGTCAGAAAGATAAACTGGGACATAGTTTGCAGAATTGACCTCCAGTTCAGTCTCAGGATCTGGTTCCAGTTTCATTCCTTATATATATATATAAGCTGTCTGACTTCAGGCAATCAATGTAACTTCTCTTTCACAGGCAATTTCTCAAGACTGCAAATTGAAGAGCTGGTGTCAATCTGCTTTCAGAGTATAAATTTCCTTACTGGGAGTTTCCTATGTCAACAAAATCACAAGTCACATCCAAAAACTATGTGTATATTTAACTACGGGTTATCCAGTGATTATCTGCTTGAACCTTGAAGAGTGGTGAACCTATAAGTGAATGCTCCAAGAGACATCTTCTCTGAGATGAGCTCAGAGGAATATAAGTCCAGGAATGAGTTGCTGCTGCAAGGGAGCTCAAAGGAGAAGAATCGTAATTTCAATGATATGTGGAGTCAGAAGAATGGCTGCCAGGCCTTGCCATAGCCTTCCATGGAATTATCATTGGCTAAACATAGAAGAAAAAATGGGAGAATGGCATAATGACTTCATATGGTCTAAGTACTGCTGCTGCTGCCCTAAACAGGGGTGAAACCAAAAAAAGAAAAGACTAAGGCTGAATAATAAGGGACTACCAGGAGCCAATGTAGAATAGTAGTGGAATTGTCCCTATTTACAAAGAATGGAATGGTGAAACTGCTCTCTTTATTTCAAATTTCAAAATTCTATTTTGAATTTCTCTCTACATAAGTGGGGCAAGGGATAGAAGGTAGGGCCTGGAATCAGAAATATTCATCTCTGTGTGTTCAAATCTAGCCTCAGACACTCAGACACTGTTTGAACCTGAGCAAGTCATTTAATTCTTTTGCCTCGGTTTCCTATCTGTAAAATGAACTGTAGAAGGAAATGTCAAACCAGCCCAGTATCTTTGCCAAGAAAACCCCAAATGAGATCACCAAGAGTCAGACATGATTGAAAACAACTACAACAATTTCCAAAAACCAGAAGAAAAATAAAATTGTAATTATTCCAAATGCACTACTATATCATTACATGTCTATCTGTATGTTATTTGTTCAAAAGTATTTGAGAGAGAGACTATGATTGGCTATACATAAAGAGAAGATTCTCTTTCTAGTTGCTAGTATTTCTATTGGGTGAGATAACTCATTCACTAGGGATAATTTTTCAGGCAAATGAGAAGAGAAAGTTCTCCATCAATGGGCTCATCAGTCACTTTTCCAAGCTACATATAGGTTGTTTTTCCTTAAGGAAAATTGGAGGTGGGAAAGGAGCCTGAAAGAAGCCTGGACTTTTGTCTGGAAGTTCAGTAAAGCAGATATGGTCCACAGGACTTTTCTCAGAAGTCACATAAATATTAATGAGGAAGCCCAGTCACAAGGGAAACTGCTTTTTTACTGAATTCTGTCCCAGTTGTTTCCATGCCCAGAACATTTGTTCAGTGAGAAACCCCTTTGTCTATCTGTACATCCTCCTCCCCCAACTTGGTCTTGTCCTCCTGGCCTCTTCACCCCTTTCACTGGAAGAGTAACATTTTGGGTATTTAAATGACTCCTGAAAATCTTTCCTAATCTTTCCATTGCCAATTCAATTAGCCTTCCTCCTCCATTTTCTAAACCAGAACAGCCTCACATCTGTGCCTCTCAGGGAAAACAGACTTGAGTCAACCCAAGAGGAAAAGGGGGCAGCAGTAAAAATAGAAAAATTAAAAAGAATGGATATTACAAAAAGTAAAAAGGCAGCAATAGCAAGTTTTCAATCCCAAGAGGTAGATGAATAGATCATACCACAAAGGCTAAAGGAAAATAGAATGAAGAGCAGTTTATTACCATCCCAAACCTAAAATAACAAAGAACAAATTCTTATCCTAAGTAATTCCCTGGGACTATCAAGCAGTATCCACTTCATCGAGGCCCAGTATATAAACTGCTGGGCCTAGAATCAAGAAGACCTGAGTTCAAATTATGCCTCAGAAACTAGCTGTGGGACCACAGGCAAATCATTTAACTTTTGTCTCTGTTTCCTCATCTTTAAAATGGAGATAATAATAGCACCCACCTCCTAGGCTTTTTGTAGCAAATGAAATAATAATTACTAATCGTTAGCACTGTGACTAGCATACATGAATTTTAGTTATTATTATTATTATTGCAGTAATTACACTTAATGTCAAATAAGCCAAAGGACTTTTATAGTTATGATCCTAAAAAATGTGGAAGTTAACTTAAAAAAAAAAAAAAAAAAAAAAAAAAAGCATCCAAATTTAATTTAGGGAGTAAAAAAAGCCAATATAATCTCAAAAAAAAAAAATCCAGAAGATTTTAGGGTGAAAAACAACAAATAAAAGGATAAATAAAATCAACTTAATTTATATTGCAGAGAATTTAATTTAGCATAGCCTTCAGGCTAGCATAAGAGTAACTGATAAGCATTATCTTTTGACTGAAAAACAAGAAATGTGAGATTCTAAGGTACTCAAGATGAAACTGTTAATTCTGCAGCAAAGAAAACTAAAACCATCCAGGCAAAATAATAATTAAGATTTAAAATGTTGTATGCATGCAACCATAGAATCAGTAAGATAACAAATTTTGAAAAGGAAGGAAACTCAGAGGCTGTTCTGTCCAGATTCCTCATTTTACCAGTGAAGAAACTGGGAGTGTCCATTAGTAGTAAGTGTCAGAAGCACATTGACACATCATCTGCTTCCAGGACCAGGGTTCTTTCATTTGGGGCCTTCAAACTGCTTCATATAATTGTGGTAATATGTATGGAAGAATTGCACATGTTTGACATATATTGGATTGCTTGCTGTCTAGGGCAAGGGGTCAGGGGAAGAGAGGGAGAAAAAAAATTCGAACACAAGATTTTGCAAAAGTGAATGTTGAAAATTATGTATGTTATTGATCAGAGAAATGCAAATTAAGACAACTCTGAGGTACCACTACACACCTGTCAGATTGGCTAAAATGACAGGAAAAGATAACGATGAATGTTGGAGGGGATGTGGGAAAACTGGGACACTAATACATTGTTGGTGGAACTGTGAACGGATCCAACCATTCTGGAGAGCAATTTGGAGCTATGCTCAAAAAGCTATCAAACTGTGCATACCCTTTGACCCAGGAGTGTTTCTACTGGGCCTATATCCCAAAGAGATCTTAGAAGAGGGAAAGGGACCCACATGTGCAAGAATGTTTGTGGCAGCCCTTTTTGTAGTGGCTAGAAACTGGAAACTGAAGGGATGCCCATCAATTGGAGAGTGGCTGAATAAATTATGGTATATGAATGTTATGGAATATTATTGTTCTGTGAGAAACGACCAGCAGGACGATTTCAGAGAGGCCTGGAGATACTTGCATGAGCTGATGCTGAGTGAAACGAGCAGAACCAGGAGATCATCATACATAGCAACAACAGTATTAAATGATGATCAATTCTGATGGACATGGCTCTCTGCAACAAAGAATTGTCTCAAACCAGTTCCAATTGTTCACTGAAGAAAACCATATACACCCAGAGAGAGGGATATGAAATATGGACCACAACGTAACATTTTCATGATCTCTATTGATATTTGCTTGCATTGTGTTGCCTTTCTCTGATTTTCTTTTTTTCTTGTAGATAGGATTTTTCTTGCATAACTTGTCAAGTATTTCAACATAATTAACATGTAGTGGACTTCCTGCCATCTAGGGGAGGGGAGGGGACTGGGGGTAAAATTTGTAATGGAAAGCTTTGTAAAGATCAATGCTGGGGAACTACCCATACACATGTTATACAAATAAAAAGCTTTAATAAAAAAAAGAAGAAGAAAAAAAAAGAAAATTATGTATGTATTTTGAAAATAAAAAGCTAAATAAATAAATAAATAAAAATAAATTTTTTAAATTAAATTGATTTTTAAAAACTACTTCATGAATTTCCTAATGGTCTAATGTATCATAATTCTTTCAACCTGGCACATTGTATTCCTGAGCTGTCATTAGACCAACTTCATGAAGCCTTTCTATCACCTCAACCTATCCTAGTTTTTTGAGTAAGAAGTTCAAGCCCCAATCACATCACAGATTTCCCCTGCCAAATTCATACAGGGGGAAACTTTTCAAGAGGTGGGAGAATGTCTGGAAATGGAAAAAGGCAAATATTAAGTGGAGCCTTTGGAGGACACTAGGGGGATTCCCTTCTTGACTCACACTAAATGCTACTCACCAGACATATCTCATTTTCCTAAAACAGACTTACCAATAGAAATGCTCTTCCACCATCTTGGTCACGGCTCGAGACACTGCTCTTTCATGGGGGCCAAGGTTTTTATTTAAGTTCACTCCAAGTTTCTCTTCCAAAAAGTCAATGATAAATTCTGTGCCGGATACTTTTTCCTGATTGTATTCAATCCAAGGCATTTTCCCTTGAGGGGAAAGTTTCCCATCAAAATAGTTCTAAGTAAGTGAATGAAAAAAAAATGAAAACATTAATAAAAACACCTTCAATTTCTGTCTGATTAAAAAATCAGTATGGAAATTTTGTGGCCTAGGAGAAGGAGTGATTCATTTGGAGCTGGAGAGCCTGGGTTCAAATTCTGTCTTACTACTTACTATCTGTGTGATTTCAGAAAGTCACAATTTCTCTGGACCTAATCTCTAAAACTATTGGACTAGATGTCCTCAAAGTCCCTTCCAGGTCTAAAGCAATGTATCTTAAATCTATGACCTATGAGACAGTAGCTTAAGGGAGCCATTGTGCTGATAAAACAAATGAATTTAATGTGCAAGGCCTTAAAAAAAAATCCAAGTATCACTCATATATAAGTAATGGGACATCTAATCTCACAGAGGCAAAGTAGGTTTAACCTAAACATAAATAGTTACTTAGCAAACTTGGCCATTCATAAGTGATGTTTAATATTCTGTTTATAATAAAAATATTTAATTTAAAATAATAACCACACAATAATAATGAATGATAGAGAACAATACAAAGTTCACTGAGTTCTTTAGACATACCACTTTGAAGCCTCACAACCTGGGGCAATGCGGACCACAAATATTTGTGACAGCTGTCATGCAGGGAAACAGGTTGTTCCAAGGAACTTTACCATAGTAAATTCAAACCCAAGGGGAACACTTTTCCCTAAAAATGAAATAAGGACCATTTTTTTCCTTTTTATTTGAGAGGGAAAAAAAAGAATTAATGTATCCCAATTCCATCCAACTCAACAAACATTTAGTAAATACCTACTGTGTGCAGCACACTGTGATAGGCACTGAAAAAAAAATTAGGTTTCAATAAGAAACTATCCTTGCCCTCTTGGAGCTGCATCTTATAGTGAAGATGCAAAAATAATCATTATACAAAGTAGTATATATATATATATATATGCATATATATATATATATGCGAGATACAGCCAAATATAAAAAGGGATCATTGAATAAGGACCTGCACTTAAGATAGACAGACAGACAGACAGACAGATAGATAGATGTGATATATAGAGTGAGGTAAAAATCACTTTTATGAAAAGGCTTTCAAAGAAATTACGAGGTACTTAGGAGAAAAAGATAAAATCATAGGCTGGTATGTTTGGCATTCTGAGCAGCCCCCATATAGAAGTAAGCACATACGGATCATGGTCAAAAAGAAGAAAACTGATACACTGATTCAAGCTTGGTCACTTACTGGTTGTGTGACATTGGGCAGATCATTTCACCTTCCTGTACCTCAGTTTGCTCATCTATAAATATAATATCTGTAAAGGAAAGGGGTTATTTCCCACTCTAAAGCTATGATCCTGGAAGTATGTAGTGACTTTTACCTTGCTTTGATATTCCCAATTATATTAAAAGATAAAGTTATAATTTAAAGTTATAATTCAATTATGTAATTTATATAGCTAACTTAAATAATTATGCCAAGGTGGTCTTTCCTGTCTGAATTAACTGGTCAGTCATTTCAGTTATACCTAATTTTTCATCAGACCCATTTGTGGTTTTCTTAGAAAAGATAACTGGAGTGGTTTGCCTTTTCCTTCTCCAGCTCATCTTATAAATGAGGAACTAGAGGAAACAGGAGTAAGTGACTTGCCCAGAATCTTACAGTTATTAAGTGTCTGAGGCTGAATGTAAACTCAGGTCTTCCTGACTTCAGGTTTAACAATCTATCCACTTGCCAACCAGCTGTCTTGGCTTGACTACATATATATGTAACTTAAATTCAATTTTCATTTTTTTGTTGCATCTATCCTTAGATTGAAGAAATTCTGACTAAATACCCAAAACTTTTAGAATCGGCCCATCTTACCACTAAGCAAGCAAAAAAAATTTTTTTTGTTTATCTAACAATAGGAAAGCTCAGTGATAATTTTTTGTTTGTTAAGTGGGTGAATGGAGGGGAAAGGAATGGTGTTGGTAAGAAAATAGAAACTTATTTGACAAAATTATTCAGAGCTTTAGAAAAAAGATAGCAATACATTTTCACTGTTAGTGGCTTTCTTCAAATTGAAGTTTCAGATACCCTACATATATATCAAACAGAGCTCTCAGAACTTTTGTTTCAGGTTTCTTTTGAAAACAAATGACTAGGCACAAATATGGATACCCTTTGACCCATCAATACAGATGCTAGGTCTATATCCCAATGAGATCAAAGGAAAAGGGACCCATGTACAAAAATATTTATAGCATTCCTTTTTGTGAGCACAAAGAATTGGAAACTGAAAGAAAACCCATAATTTGGGGAATAGCCGGACAAGCATAAGAATGTAACAGAATACTATTGTGCTGCAAGAAATGATGAAAAGGATGGTTTCAAAGAAATCTGTGGAGATTTGTATGAACTGATGCAAAGTGATCAGAATCAAGAGAAAAATTTATATAATGACAAAAATATTGTAAAGGATAAATAATTTATAATGACTTAGGAACTCAGATCAACATAATGAATGAAACCACAAATCTGGAGGATTTATAATAGTATTTTTTATAATAAAACATACTCTGTCCCTCCTGGGAGAAAAGAAGTAATGAACTCAGTGTGTAGACTGAGGCTTGTATTTTTATTTTTTTCTTTTAAGTGCCAATGTGGAAATTTATTTTGTTTGAGTATACATATTGTGGTAGGTTTTGTTTTTCTTGCTCTCACAATGGGAGGCAAAGGGGAAGGAGGAAGAGATAAGACAGAGGAATGAAGACTTGAAAATAAATTTGAATTTAAATAAAAAAGAAAACAAATAGCTATGGAATAATTTAGCACAAGAGCTAAAAGAGCTGTGAAAAATAGCCACAACATTTGGTTTGCCTAACTATGCTTATTTGCTATAAGAATTGTATCTTTCTTTTTTATGGGGTGAGGAAAAAAGATTTTGGGGGAAGAAAGGAGCTAGTGATAATACTTCCAGAAAAAAAAAAGAAAAGAAAAGGACAGTCTTTGAAGTATTTTTTTAAATGCATAGAGGACAGAAAAGTTCATAAGAAAAGAGACAAGTAATTTGTAACTTCAAAGTAGCTTACTGAATTTATTATATACCTTTTTATTAGCAAGAAATTCATGGTTTCATATAGGTGGTATTCCAAAAGTCTTTAATAAACTTTAATAGCTTAAAAGTATGTTAAAGCTTTGGGACATCCTGTATAATTTCAGACATACACATACACACATTCATATATAGTGTGTGGAAATGTTCTCTTAGTTTAATGTTCATTAAATTCAGAATTTTTTAGAAATAGAAAAAAACAATGAATATGCTTATGTGTTTGTGCTCATTTTAAGTAATTTTTTTAGATTTACCCACAGAGGACAACTTCAGGTCTAAAGATCACTCTAGGAGAAGAGATGGAGACCTCTGTTAGAGGGAAATCTTTTCTGGTCATAATTTGATTAAGTTCATGTTTTCCTCAATCTGTCAATGAAAGAATAATATCTTCATGTTTCAATGCGTCATTCTTACTAAACAATAAAAATATACAAGAAAGCATAGAAAAAAGAATTAGTATTGAAGAAGAAAGCACTGAAAATATCTTGGGCAAATCATTTTTTTTCATTTCTGGACCTCAGATTCCTCATTTGTTAAATAAAAAGATTGGCCCAACTCATCTCTAAGATCTCTTCCAGTTATAAATTCTAAGTTATTTTGATGTGTCTGGAAAAACTGATAGAGGACCCAAATCTTAAGACTCCCTGCTTGGTAGGTCAGCTGCTCAATAGACCATACTGATAAAACATCTTTATTTAAATTTTGATCACATTAAATTCAGCATCCAATATTTTGAAGTTAAAAAGGAGCTAACATCACTTAATTTGACTAATTCCATTAATATTTACATAAATCTTAGGGGAGAAAAGACTTGAAAAGTAAAAGATATGATCTAAGGAACATGACATTTTTGGCTGCCCTCCTCCCACTTAAAAAAAAATCCTATATTCTTGATGAGAGTCCCTCTAGATCTAAAAGTCTATATTTGAAAACTTCCCAACCTAGGAAATTAGAGAAGATGTTAGGGAGCTAAAAAAGTAAATTGAAAGATTAAAGTGTTTATCTCTAGGTTCAAAAAGATGATGAAAGGAGAGATGGATGGAAGAGAAGGAATATGACCTGTACTCTAAAGCAGAGAAGAAAAGCTCTTTGGTTATACATAAGGCCTGGGAATATTAATTGAGAAGGTTAACTCACAGGACTTTCAACAGCTACCTGAGTGATCTGTGTGTGTATGCACCAACCAGACCAGGCTGTAGATCTGACTTACAAAAGAAGTAGAAATCAGTAGAATATCCCCATGTCATATTGATAATCTCAATTTGAATAAACTTTGTTCCTTACACTGAGAGGAAGGGGATTATTGAAATGGAAGTTTGATTATGCTGCTACATGGGGTACCTGTATCAGTTGAGTCTGTTTTGTTTGTTACAA
The DNA here is from genome assembly GCA_023553655.1 of Myrmecobius fasciatus. NCBI lineage: Eukaryota > Metazoa > Chordata > Mammalia > Dasyuromorphia > Myrmecobiidae > Myrmecobius > Myrmecobius fasciatus. The sequence goes on from JAJPUD010000026.1 coordinate 720,410, forward strand.
GGGAATTTTCTGGGAGAGGGTGACATTTTAAAAATCTTTTAAAGACAAAGACTATAACACTTGGTCAAGAAAGTGCCAGTGGCAGCAGCAATGCAAAGCAGATGGCCATTTTGGAGGAAGTGATGAAGTACAATAGTAACCGAGCAACATAACCCCTTAAGCATTAATGACAGACTGGACAATATCGAGTTATATACTTTCCAAAGACAGCGATTAATTCAGCATAGACCTGAAAGAACTATAGACAGTGGGGCAATGAAGTAATAAAAGAAATGGAGCAATGGAACAGGAAAAGAGGAAGAACTAGTGGGATATAGAAGTACAGTCACAGAAATCAAAGGAAGGCCTGGAACTGGAGACTCACAAGCCCCAGATCCATGAGGAAGAATGAATCTGAACTTTGTCTTTACTGATTCAGTGAGTCATATGGATTATGCAAGTCCAGAGGAGGAAATCAACTCTCTGGTGATTCCAAATCATTTATAAAGTTGGGGGAGCTTATCAAAGAGGTGGATTACCTAACTACTTAGCAACCCCAAGTTGGGTTCCCTGCTTAGAAATGGGCCACAACTTCAAGCATCTAAATATGAAACAAATGTGTAAGTCCTTGGAAAAGAAGAAATCTGCCAAAGGGAAAAGTATTTCGTAACAGTTGGTATTCTTTGTTATGTATAATGAACTTTTTCCCATGTTTTATGTTTTATCAATTTGGTCCTTAGAAAGAAACCAAGAAAACTTTAGATGAGAGAAACAAGTCCAATTCAAATGTTGAGAAAGCATTTGGAATGGTCTGGGATGATGGGACCGTGATTCATAGAATTATTATTGAGAAGCCTTCAAGATTACCTTCAGTAAAAGTAAGTTCTTCCTTGAGGTCTGGATGATGAGTTATAATAGCAGGATAATGTGGAAAGAATGGAGATCTACTTTAGGTTATTGAGTTTCATACAAGAGATAAACTCTGGTCCTTACTTAAATTTTTTTGTTTGACCTCTCCTTTCATTTTCTAACTTAGATTATAGTAAGGTATATAACTGTCCTACACCCATGCTGAGTTACAAACAGAGGCTGAGTTCTTTTTAATTTTGGTATTTTCCTAGTGCCCATCATAGCACCTTAAACATAGTAAGTAATTAAATTTTTGGTGAGTTATAAAAGAGCTCTCAGAAAGAGATGAACTACAATTTTGCAGATTTTCAAGATCTGGAAGGGAATTAAAAGTTCATCAAATCCAACCCAAACAGATAGGTGAGCCTTCTACACCATCCCTGACAAATGGGCTTCCAGGCTTAGCTTGATTGATGAGGGTCCTGCTACTTTCTGATATATATCTGATATACCCCACTTTCAGAAAGCACTAAGTGTAAGGAAGTGTTTCATTATATTAAGCCAAAATTTATCTCACTAGCCTCAGAAAACATGCAAGATGTGCAAAGTTAGACAACCCCAAATGTTCACAGAGACTATCTGTATCCAACCTCTGACTGAACTTTCTGAGTTCATATTGATCTGATCAACCACAGTCAGACACACTAAGTGACTCTAACATAGTGATGTGATTTTGGTCCTCTTCAAGAATGAAGGACAACAACCAACCAATCCCTTTATTCACTTTTATCTTCTATCCTCTGCTCCTAGTTCTAATTTCTGAGGTCAAGCAAAACAAATATAATATTATTCTCATCCACATAACAGCCTTTTAAATACTTGACAACAGCTATCATGCATGCCCTAAAATATCTCTAAGCCAATTTACTAAGTATTCCCACCAATTCCTTCAATTAATCCTCATGTGACATAGTCTTCAGTCCTTTTATCACCTTGGTTGTGATGAACATGTTTCAGCTTATCAATATCCCCCCCTCATTCTGGACACTATGCTTCTGATAATTCTATTAAAGTTTCTATTATTGCAGCCTAATGTCCACTGCTGTTAGCCTTTTGGTGGCCATATCAACTTGTTGAATTGTAATAACATACTTGTAATTGTAATAGCATACTTGTAAATAACAAAACCTACAGATTTTCTTCATACATATCTCCCCAATCTTGTATTTTTTGCAGTTGATGTTTTGAACTGAAATATCTAATTCATCCTGAGCAACTTCATCATTAAATATTTACAGAGTATCTATATAAAGGATACACTTTTTCTTTTATCACTTTGTAAAACCTTTATACAGGAAGAGGTTTCCATTACAATTTCACATAAGTCAGAACACTGGATATTTTAAAGCATTAATCAGAAATGGCTTTTCCAAGAGAAAGGGAGTAGGGGAAGTAGAAGGGGAAGAAGGAATCTTTCTACTTTGCCAACAGTTTCTATGAAAATAAACCAGTGCCTAAACCATATAATTCCAAACAGTTCAGCCTGATGTCAACTTTCCTACTAGGATCTGTGTTTGTACTACCAGATAGTGGCAAAGCAGCATCTAGAGTTAATTTCTTTTTTTTAATTAAAAGCTTTTTATTTACAATTGAGTGATTTTTCTACAATGACCTTTGCAAAACTTTTTTTGTTGTTCCAAGCTTTTCCCCTCCTTCCCCCTACCCTCACCCCTAGATGACAGGTAATCTAATACATGCTAAATATGTTAAATTATATGACAAATCCAATATATGTATACATAGCTATACAGTTATCTTACTGCACAAGAAAAATCAGACCTAGAAAGAGAGAAAAAAAACAACCTAAGAAGGAAAACAAAATGCATGGAAATATTCACAGAAAGCATTAAAATGCTGTGTTGTGGTCCACACTCAGTTCCCACAGGCCTCTCTCTGGGTGTATATGACTATCTTCATCGCTGAACAATAGAAACTGGTTTGAATCACATCATTGTTGAAGAGAGCCATGTCCATCAGAATTGATCATCATATAGTTTTGTTGCTGTGTATAATGTTCTCCTGGTTCTGCTGATTTCACTCAGCATCAGTTCATGCAAGTCTCTCCAGGCCTCTCTAAAATCATCCTGCTGGTCATTTCTTGCAGAACAATAATATTCCATGACATTCATATACCATAATTTATTCAGCCATTCTCCAATTGGTGGGCATCCTTTCAGTTTCCAGTTTCTTGCCACTACAAAAAGGGCTGCTACAAACATTCTTGCACATGTGGGTCCCTTTCCCTTCTTTAAGATCTCTTTGGGATATAGGCCCAGTAGAAACACTGCTTGGTCAAAGGGTATGCACAGTTTGATAACTTTTTGAGTATAGTTCCAGATTGCTCTCCAGAATGGTTGGATCCGTTCACAGTTCCATCAGCAATGTACCAGTGTCCCAGTTTCCCAACATCCCCTCCAACATTTGTCATTATCTTTTCCTGTCATCTTAGCCAATCTGACAGGTGTATACTGGTATCTCAGAGTTGTCTTAATTTGCATTTCTCTGATAATAGTGATTTGGAGCACCTTTTCATGTGACTAGAAATAGTTTCATAGAATTAATTTCTTCAAAGCAGCTTCTGTGAAGATGGAAATCAAGTAATCAGTCCAAATAACAACTCAGTGTCCCAACATGGTTAGGAGGAAAAAAATGGTGACTGAATGACAGCTGCAATCATTAAAGGCTTCCCTTCTATAGAGAGGTAAATAGCAGAATCATTTGAGTGTAGAGGAAAAAAATCTACAGAAAAAAGTTCTGGAAGCAAAGAGTGGCTACAAATTGCAAAAATTCTGGAGCTTCATTCAATTGTTGACAATACTGCAATTAAATATGCCAGTGTTTAGTAGGACAATTATAGTATTAAAACAGATGGATTCATATATGGCCCACTCTTTCCTTAGTTTAACATTATTACATCTCCTGCAGAGGGCTCAATGTCAATACCTCAGGCAAACAATGACCCACAGAATCTGATCGAGGTAAACAGTCATGGTGGACAATTTGGGCAAATATAAAGTGATACCTCACATTTATATCTAACACTTCAGAGTGGCTCATTCATTTCATTTCATCCTCATAGATACCCACTGAGGAAGGTAGTATAAGTTTTTTATAAGCCCCATTTTCAGAGGAAGAAAAGGTATTCAGAGAAAAGAGACGAGCCCAAAATCACATAGCAAGCCAAGTAAATCTCGGCTCCCTGAATTCTACCCACTGTGCCATGCTGATGAACAAATAGAAAAACCCTAATTTTTTTTCCTAAAGAAGACAGAAGCAATAGTCACCCCAATTACCTTGCCCATCCATTACATTATTTTCTCTATGCAGAAACAGATGGTCTGCATGAAAGAACAACACAGCAAGACTTAACTGCCTGCTGTTTGCCAGCTTCTGAGAGCCTATAAAGAACCTGAAAGGCCTTGGGGGGTAAGAGGTTATGCTAATGTAGACTCTGGTTATTATTATGTTTGCTTGAAAAGAAAATTTAAACTGTTTCAGGTAATAAAAATAAAGCTTAGTATTTCAAAGAGCTCTTTTGAAATTCTCTAAGAGCTTTAAAGTACAGGAATTCAATAACCCAGGTAACATTCAGAGCTCACCAAATACAGATGATCAATGGCCCAAATTCAAGGAATGATTGTTCACAGGAGGCCAGCTAAACCTGGAACTGGAAAGGATGGGCAGCTAGCTGGATTGTTTCTCTCTTTTGACTCTCTTTCTCATGTGCCTAAACTCCAGTGAAAAGTGAGCATCCTTCCTCACCCCCACTCTCCTTCCCCTACTTTGGAGAAGTACCTTACCTTAATGATGGCCAAATTGCCCCTTCTTATTTCTTACTGTTCCAACCCTACCCTTCAAGTAGAAAAGTAAGGATCTTTAAAGACTCAAGGGAAAGAGTTTACAAGCATTGTCTTTTGTAAAAAGAACTCCTAAGAAATTTTTAAACTTTCTTTTGAGTATACTAAATGGTACAGTAGATAGTAATGGAGTTGGAATTAGACCTGTATCCAATCCTGTCTCATGACATTTATGTAATTTATATAATATTTAGCTAGTTAGCTAATGGAATCGTGGGCAGTTACAACCTTTCTGAGCCTCGGTTGCCTCATTTGTAAAATGTCAATAATAATAATAATAATAGCACCAACTTCACAGGATTTGAGAAACAATGAAGTTCCAAAACACAGGCAACTGTTCAGTCATTTTTCAGTTTTGTCTGACTCTTCATGATCCCATTTGGAATTTTACTGGCAAAGATATTAAAGGGGTTTACCACTTCCTTCTCTAACTCTTTACAGATGAGCAAACTAAGAAAAAAGGGTTAAATGACAGTAAAACAATCAAGCCCAAGTGTTAACTGATACATTTTCTATTAAACTCCCCATTTCTTCCACAGCAAACCCAATTTCCCATTAATAGCACCCACAACAGAATCTGAAAACTCCAGAAGCTCAATTCCTGTTTTCCTTGGAATGACTGGAATGTTCTGTTCTAACCTGAAATTTCAGCTGTATTAGACAATTACATAGCATGGTAACTTCTGGGAAACATATCTATAAAGGAATTGTGGTCAACAACCAGAAGTATGCTGGTAAATTTATAACAACTAGTTCTCTGTGGAAATAAATCTATCTATAAAAAACTTTTAAGTTTAATCTGTCTTATTAACATTTTCTCCCTCACTTTCTTAAATCCAGACAATCAACAAAATAATAAATCAATCCCTATTTTAACAATCAAGTGGTGAGATCCTCTTTGAGTTGGGTCCAACACACTCTCTGCCAACTATTCTTTACTAAACATATGTCCTAAATGTATTTAGGCTTGATATAAGAGAAAACTTCCTAATTATAAAGTGATGTCCTCAAGGGACAGGTTCCTTGGGAGCAAGTGGCTTCTCTCCCCACTACTCAAATCTTGGAGCAAAGACTGGTTGGCCAAGTGTCCCATGACTTAGAGTCTCCTTTCCAGATAGAAGCTAGACAGAATAACCATTGAGATCCCTTCCAACTCTGTTTCTGTAACTGAAGGTGAAGGCAAAGATTATTTTCAAGATACTGCATAACTCTTCAAGATCAAGTATATAGAAAAATATACATGCAAATATGTGTCTATATACATTGAAGCCTGGAACCCAAGGATCTCTCTCTAATGCCTTTGAGAACCTAGAGTGACCTCTGGGCCTGTGAAAAGGCAATACTAATGGCACACAGGTTCTAACAGGTTCTGCCAAGTTAGAAAGACTCAGGACTGGCAAGACTATGTCATCAGAGAAGATCAACCTAGATAATCAAAGTGGCTCATGACCAGAAGATAGACCAACAGGTGATGACTTTTTTTTCCCCCTGAGGCAGTTGGGGTTAAGTGACTTGCCCAGAGTCACATAGCTAGGAAGTGTTGAGTGTCTAAGACTAGATTTGAACTCAAGTCCTCCTGAATTCAGGGCGGATGCTCTATCCACTGCACCCCCTAGCTGCCAATTTTTTTTTTTTTTTTTGGTCCACAGCAACTCCATAAAGACAATCTAGTAAATAATTGATCAGTACTGGCAAAGGGAGTACCAATATCAATGAAATTCCAGAACTATAAAGTATTAAAAAAGAATCACCCAAAAACAAAGGATTAGCAAAGTCAAACAGGATGATTTAGTAAGAGATGTGGCCAGTGTGGGTCAATGCTTTACAGTGATAATTATTATGCTATCTGATATTTGTAAAAATGCTTTTTAAAAGTTTTTAAAAGTGCTTTGCATATGCTATCTCAATTGATCTCCCCATTAACTCTGTGAGAGAAATACTATTATTATCACCATTTTATATGTGAAGAAACTGGGGTATAGAGAAGTTAAATTACTTAATAAGCTTGAGACAGAATCTGAACCCAGATTTTACTCCAGAGCTTTACAATTCAAGTCATTCAATTGCTATGTTGTCTTTAGGCTTGTGTCACTAGCTCAGGCATACAACCAAAGAACTCTAGTTCTGATGATCTAATTTCAAACAAGCCAAGTGGTAGCTACCAATGATTAAGCTGGGGGCCTAGAGTCAGGAAGGTTTGAACTTGGCCCCAGACCCTTACTAGGTGTGTGACTTTAAGCAAATCTATCTGCCTCAGTTTCTTAAACTGTAAAGTGAGAATAAAACTACCTCATAGGATTGTGATGAGAATCAAATGAGATATTTATTAAGCACTTAATGCAGGTCTATCAGGTTTCCCTTTCCCTTCTTCCTAAAATCTTTCTATTCAGAAGGACCCAAGGAAACAGAGGAACCACACCCTTTCCTTCAATCACAGCAAAACAAACCTAAAATCCATTAAATGCTCATGCACAACCACTGGGTAGTACTATTATTCAATTTTGGCCACATGAGAAGACTAATAACATCATTGACATAAAAATGAAAAATTTCTCCTGCTTTGTTCTCCCCTTCTATTTCCCCTCCATCCACTCCAAATTTATTGGCATTTATTGACCTTTCCTCAAATGAATGAAATCAGAATGGTTCAACTGCATATTATAATACAAAGAGCACTAGATTTTGAGTCAAAAGTCCTAGATTTGAAGTTTAGCCCTACTACTTTACTATCTGTGTGACTTCAGGTAAGTTGTTTAATTTGTCTAAATTTAAAAATTCCTCATCTGTAAAATTAGGGGGATTGGACTAGATGGGCACAAGCTCTAAATGTATGATTTTGTGATCTACATGGAAGGAAAGAAGGAAAAAAGGATGTGTTAAGCATCTACTATGTACCACTATCCTAAGCACTTACAAACATTATCTCATTTGATCTTTATAACAATCCTGGGAGGTAGATGCTATTGTGATCCCCATTTTACAGTTGAGGAAACTGAAGCTGACAAGTTAGATCACATAAGTAGGAAGTTTGTAGGGCCAGATTTAAACTTAGATCTTCCTGGCTCCAGGCTCAGTTCTCAGCCCATTATAACACCTCGATGTCTCCTCCACCTGTAAAGTGAGAGACTAAATGGCCAGGACATAAGAAACAAATAAACCTACAATGCCAATTTCTACAGCACTTTAAAATATATACAAAATGCTTCCCTCATGACAACACTATGGGGCAGGTAGTATACAAATTAACTTCCTGATTTTACAGTTGAGATCTTTTGGGCTTAAAAAGGTGAAATGACAGGACTTTCGTTTATCCCCTTGGCCTAGTCACACATTTAGGGATTTAGTCACACAAGCTGGATTCCCTAAAAAGTTAAGAAGTATCTTTCTTGGTTTTAGATGAGCCATTAGTACTTTTAACAAGTGGCTAAGAACTGTTCTCAAAATCCACAATGGAAATAGGAAAGAGAAGAAAGGGAATCACCAACACTAATAAGAAGATCACAAAATCATAGATCAATAGAGCTGGCAGGGACCTAGAAAGCAATTCCAATTTCTTCATTTCACAAATGGCCTCAGTTAGGCCCTGAGAGGTTAATTGACTTCCATGAGTCATATAGATTGTAAATAATAGAAATGGGATTCAAATCCAAGTTCTCTCACTCTAAAACTATCACTCATGCTACTCTAACTCTACAACATATTATTTTTATCAATCTGCCAATATTCTGAAGAACAATCTCTGTTCTTCCCCAGACTTGCAGTAATAGAGCTGTAGTCTAAAGAAAACCCAAGTTCAAATCTAATCTTTAACACAAAAAGAGTGACCACAGATAAGTCATTACATTTTTACCTTGTTTCCTTATCTACAAAATGATTACAATAATCTCTGACAAGCTACCCCTTAGGATTGTTTTGAGTCTTAAGGGAAATTATGCATATCAGAAATACGTCAATTTTGAAAATAATATTAAAAGGTTAGTTATTTTTAGAAGGGAACTAAATAGAGCAGAGTTTCCTTTTCTTCCAAATATCAGTATGCCTAATTAAGCTGCTTCCAGGAGAAAAGGACTTTCTCAATACCACTCCACCCTCCTGACATACCACTAACTAAACTCATTTGCCTGCCCCAGATACCAACAAGAATTCCAATACAAGATCAATTACAGCCTCTTAAGATGAAGACTAAGAGATAGGAGCAGTAGCATAAGAAATCATCATGGGCTACTTGACATTTGGTCCATTCCAAACTCTCTGGAAAGCTTTCAGATATAATGGTATTCCCAGCACAGAGTTGACACAATCGAGAACTTTCATAAATCATTCATATATCTACCTCTGTTCTACCCACATGAATCATCTAAATGGAGCAATTATAGATTCACCAATCAATCAACAACCATTTCTTGAGAATCTACTATGTTCCAGGGTATTATGTTATGCTCTGGGGCTACAAAGATGAAAATAAAATATTCCCTGTCTTCAAAGAGCTTAAAATCAATTGGAAATGTCTTTTAAAAGGTGATTACCAAAGGTTGCAGAAAATAACAGGTACTAAATACTTTCTAACACCTTTTTCTCAGTTTTCCACAGCAATTAAGTAAAGCTTTCTTGTCTATTACTATCTCTGAATTATATCATGGACATTTATGATATAAAAAAAAACCAATTCTATTGTTTGCCTTTATACATCACAGATGAGTTTGTAAAAAAAAAAAAAAAAAAAGGAATTTCTTTCTCTGAAGATTTTTTTTTGGGGGTCTGAGACAATTGGGGTTAAGTGACTTGCCCAGGGTCACACAGCTAGGAAGTGTTAAGTGTCTGAGGTCAGATTTGAACTCAGGTTCTCCTGACTTCAGGGCTTGTACTCTATCTACTACACCAACTAGCTGACCCTGAAGATTTTAAGAAAGGGTTGACCCCACCTCCAATTGTTCACTGAAGAAAGCCATATACACCCAGAGAGAGGGATGCGAAATGTGGACCAAAACATAACATTCTCATACTCCTTGATTGATGTTTGCTTACATTGTGTTTCCTTTATCTGATATATCGTTTGTGTAGATAAGATTTTTCTTGAACAACAATGATAAGTTTGGAAATATGTATACATATATTCGATTTGCCAATATTTTAACATAATTAACATGTAGTGGATATCCTGCCATCTAGGGAAGGGGTGGGGAAGTTGGGGGGAAAAATTTGTAACGGAAAGCTATGTAAGGGTTATTGTTGAAGAATTACCCACACATATGTTATGCAAATAAAATAAAATTTAAAAAAAAAAAAAAAAAGAAAGGGTTGACCAAGGAAGTTCAAGTGAAAGATTGCCTGTAGACAAGGGATAGAAAAGATAGCCTATTTGGGTTCCTGCCACGATGATTCAATCAAGCATTTAATTTCTCCCACACTATCTCTCAAACAAACAAAAAATATAATACTGAGTGGAGCAGTGCATGAGTTTTAATAAATCACTTAGGTTTTACTATCTCTCAGAAACTTTATCAGAAATGAAGTCTTTTTATTGTAACATCATCATGACAAGAAACAGCCCCTTGCTTTCAGAAAATACTACTAGAAATTTGCTACTCACATGACAAGAAACAAATAATTTTCATAGATCTCCACAACAGCATAAGAATGAAAGAGAGGAAATGTTAGTAAGGATTAAGCAACCTACAGAGATGCCATTTCTTGAATAATGACAGGTTAAGAAAAAACACTGTGTTCACTAAGCACCCAAATCTAGAATCAATATTCAGTGCCTTAGCCCAAGTACAATAATGAAATGCAAAACATTTCCCTAAGTTCACTTCAGAGAAAGCAAGAAGAAATACATATGGTCTCAGAATATATCTAAAAATATCCTTCTGTCCTTCAGTTCATGGGATCCAGGAAGAAAAAGAAAAAAAAATCATCTCCAAAGAATAAGAATAAAGAAAAGGCAATATCAGGCCAGCTAGATGGCACAGTGGATAGAGCATTGGCCCTGAAATCAGGAGGACCCGGGTTCAAATGTGGCCTCAGACACTTAATACTTTCTCATTGTGTGACCCTGGGCAAGTCACAACCCCAACTGCCTCAACAACAAAAAGCAATATGAATATAAGAGAGTATAATCTATATGGTTAGCACAGTGAGTCTGGTCAGACTAAAAGAGTAGTATTTTAACTTAAAATCACTCCGGGGTACAATGGATCACTTTATCAAAGAATCACAAAACTACAGAATTGGAAAGGACTTCAAGTTATCAATTTTCTTCCCAACTTGAAGCATAAATTCCCTCCATAATAACCCTGAAAAATCATCACCTAGCCTCAGCTTGAAGTGATGGATAACTTCCAGTGAAGGATAACTCATTATCTTTCAGGATAAACCATTCCATGTTGGAATAGCTCTAAATTTTAGGAAGTTCCTCCTTACATATTCAGCTGAAATATAATTTCCTATAACTTTTGCCTATAGTTCCTAGTTCTACCCTATGGAGCCAAGCATAATAAATGTAGTCTCTTCACAAAGAAGAATTCATTAATATATCTTCTTGTGCCATATTTAAGCCAGGTATCTAAAAACAACAAACCTTGAGAACTGTGATGTCCATATAGCTAAGGGCACACCATAGTTCGAAGAAGTCTAACTAAGATGCTAAGCATACACTCAGCATTTCTGCTGAATCAAATTAAACTCTCTGACACTAATAGGGTGAAGGTTGAGGTATAATGGGGAAGGAGGGAGAACCTCATATGCACAGAACATGCACAGATGTACCTGGTAAGGTAAGTCGGCCATCCTTAAATAAGTTTCCATTTTCAAACAGAAAGGAGACAAACTGGGGACACCATTGTTTGGCCTTGAGAATTGATGCAAAATAATAGCATCTTTGGAGTCAACCTCTTGCTCTTTCCTGTCAAAACCAGAACAGAAATAAAAAAAAAAACAATAACAACAATAATAGAACACGTGTTATACATTCAGCAAACTGAGTTCAAAAACTACTAAGGCACAAACAGCTCTTTAAGCAAATAGTAGACCTATTTTATTCATCAAGTCTTAAGGAACTCTAAAGCACTTAGCTTACAGAAAGGAAGCTTAGCTAATATGTTGGAAAAGATTAGCAAACTTTAGAAGTTCTCACTAATAGATACTGGCCTAAGGGCTTAGGAAAAAATATTTCAACCTTCTATGGTTAAGCATATAATGATAACAATGATGTCGAGAGGAAGACTACAGTGATGATCTTTACATCTCACTTTTGTATTTGCAAAATGCTTTACATATATCATTTCATGTGAGCCTCACAACAGCCCTATGAGGTAAAAACTACCAAAAAATATGTACTATTTTTCATTTTACAGAAGTGATTGATTGACTTGTCCATGATCATCAAACAAGTACTGTCAAGACTTTGACACTCAGATCTTTCTGACTCCAAATCATGCACTCTATTAACTACACTAGGCAATTTCTCCTCAGATATAAGGAGGTCTTGTGAGCAAGAAAAGCATTTTCTGAAAAAATCCATTTCATTGACTGTATTATGTTAGGGCCAAGTTGGATGAAACTGAAATAATTAAATCTACTACAACTATAAAACTACATCATATATAAAGACCCAGAAACAACAGTCTGGCTATGCATATACACCAGAATTGCCTACAGGAAACTACTTCAGCTAAATGGTTTAGACCCAAAGATCAGAGATCATGAAAATCAGCTTCTCATCATCTTCCCTTTGCTTCCAATATTAACTTTTTTAGCAATGTCCTTTTCTATCCCTTTCAGTGGCATTTCTCATGTCCTCATGACCTATAGCCTAAACAATTGCTTTAGCATTTTCATCTAAAAGAAAGCATTTGTATCTGCAGAAAGAAAAACTTTTTTTCATTTTCCTATTTTGTTTGCCTCATTCCCACACTTCTGTCTTATTTTATTTTTAAGTTTTAGTTACTCTCCTCTTGGAAAATAGTAAACTACTACTGGTATCCATGAAGCACAAATTATTGATAATAAAAGATAAAGTGTTCTTATCCCTTATTATTCTTTCTCATAGAGTCCTCCTATATCCTTCCCACTCCATTTTTTTCAGGAACTGATTTGAATTACCATCTATTTTTTACTCCATATTTTTTCCAAGCCAAATGACAAAATTTACAGAGGCTCCTAATTCTCTGGTTTATTTATTTGTTAGCTTTATTTGAGGTAGTATTAGTCAATATACCTCCTTACACTTTCTTCAGTCTCAATATTTGAAAATCAACAGACTCTGAGATCAACTACGACCATTTGGTTAAGAGCTGGCCATAGTACTTTGAGGCTTCACTATGCCACTAAGCATGTGCTTACCATTTTTGATAAATGAGATTAAATTCTCTGCCACTACTCTCATGATGGGTGGGACCACAGAAAAACACTACACTTGTAGTCAGAAGAATTGGACTCAAGTCCTAACTATACTAATTACCAGCTATATGTGTTCGACTCAGGAAAATAACAACCTCTTCCAACCTCAATTTCCTTACCAGTAACCAGACCAACTTATAAACATATACTTACCAGGGTTTTTACAAAACTCACAGAATGTTAAAGTTGGAAGGAACTTTAGTGATCATCTATTTTATCCCCATCATTTAACACATGGGAATCCAGAGAGGAAAAACATTACTTAGTGTCACACTTTTAATTATTGGCACAACCAAGAATGGGGTGGCTATGTGGTGAAGTAGATAGCCTGGAGTTTAGGAAGACTCATTTTCCTGAGTTTAAATCTGGCCTCAAACACTTATTAGCTGTGTGATCCTGGGCAAGTCACTTATTACTGTTTGCCTCAGTTTCCTCATCTACAAAATGAGCTAGAAAAGGAAATGGCAAAACACTTCAGCATCTTTGCCAAGAAAACCCCAAATGGGGTCAGAAGAATCAGCAAGACTGAAAAAGGATTGAACAGGAACAAATGAGCCAAGAATACCACCCAGGTCTCCTGCCTGCCTGTGTTCTTTCCATTATACTCTATTCCTCAAGATAATGCAGTCAAAAGTTTATTATGCAACCAAAGTGCTATATAAAATCAACAAATTCAATAAACATTTATTAAGTGCCCTGCACAAAGTAGGTACTTTATAAATAATTTAACAATTATTTGTTTTTATTTGTTATTGTGACTACTGAAAGGCATTTCCTTCTTTTTTGCTCTTAGGCTTCATCTACATTTGAAATCATTCCATTTAAGTAAATGCAAGATTTAAGTAAATGTTTTAAACTTTGCACAGATATTTATTAAAGGTACCAATATTTAGAAAAGGGAAGCATACCTTCAAAATGTTTGCATTTTCAAAATTTTTGCCACATTAATGGTCATAAAACTGAAATTAATGAGTAAAACATTTTGAATACTCCTTTTTACTAGCCAAAAGAATGGAAATAAGTTTTCTTTCTGCAGATACAAATGTTTCTTTTAGATGAGAATGCTAAAGCAATTGTTTAGACTATACTTAAAAAGCACCAAGTAAAATGTGGGCCAATTATCTAGGTATCTAGTTCAAAAAAAAGGCTGGGACATTTTTAATTAAGGATAGACTATAAGTGACAGTCATAACAACATAACTCCTTATATAAAGACAGCATCTAGTGTTAAATGCCCAGCACATATTAAATACTTAATAAATTCTTGTGATTGATTTTATTGAATTCACGTAAAATTTTTTCTACAACTTACTGCTAGATGACACAGTGTTTAAGTGCTCAACCTAGAGTCAGAAAGAGCAGAGTTCAAATCCCAGTTTAGACACCAGCAATCTGACCTTGAATAAGTAATTTAATTTCAGTTTGTTCAAGTCAAATGGAGACAATAATAACAACACTTATCTCACTGGATAGTAGTGAGGATTAAATGAGATATTTGTAAAGCTTTTGCTACTTTTATTATTACTGAGTAATTCATATTTTTGCCTATTTTTCTGATAATTGAAACTGCATACTAGAGTTTAGCCTAAATCCAGCCTAAATAAACTCACAATGTTGGACTTTGGTATAACTCTTTCTTTTCAGGTATTCAAGAACTCACTGAAAATAGCATAGAATAAGAGAAAAAGTACTGGTTGTAGAAAAAAATTTTTTTTTTAATTTCTAGAGCAAATCAATTAATCTTCTGATTTGTAAATGGTGAAGGAGTGGATAGGCTCAGAAGTTACTTCCAGTTCTAGATCTAGGCTAAAGAGACAGCATTAGGTATTCCATTTGGGTCTGCTTTCCTGGGCATTACCTTACTCTCTGGTCCTTTTCCTTCCTCTTTCTCCTTCAGAACTTTGTTGAGAACCTACTACCACTTAGAGGGGTTTTTTTTGCATCACAGAAGGAATCTGAGGAAATATTTGTCACCAGTGAGGAGTATTAAAAATACAAAGAAATTTCTTTATAGCCAGCTCTAACCACTAAGATATATTTCAAGGTTATTTCTGGAATACAATAAGCTAAATGTTTTGAGGCTACATCTATACATATAAATAACATGGAGAACTGAGATAAATATGCCATAGGAGGGTTAAAAAAAAAAACCAAACACCTTATGGCCTGAAATCTAATTGACAAAATTGGTTTCCTATTTCAGTTCCTCAGTCCTCGCTCCATTAAAGTCCTACATTAATGACTAATGATGGACTGATTTTTCAAAGACTGTGCTGGAGGAATGCAAGTTCTATTAGACTCCCTACTAAAGTAAGCAGTTCTAGTGGTAATCTATTCATGAGCCAGCCACACTAATGTGTGGAGAAGAGTGGCCAATAAGTAATAAAATCCTTTCTCCAAAACAATTAATGAAAACCATCTCTAAAATCATGGAGAAGTTGTAATTTGTATCAGTGGAGGGAGTCCTCAAATAGATAGAATTGTAGATTATTGAAGTAGTTAAGCATGAATTGCCAAAAGGATTTGAATAAATTGCTTCAAAATTGTGTTTTACTTTGCATAAATCAACACATCTTGAGGCATAACCTTGAGTGAGCAAAAAAAAAAAAAGTAGACACAAATATAATCTATACTGCTAAGAAAATCAAATAGCAATAAAGTTCAAAGCAGAAAACTCTGCAGATGTGGACATGATGGTTTAAAATGCAAACTCTTTTCCCATAGCTATGCTGTGTAAGATTCCTGTTCTGCAAACTAAAGGATCCATATATACAAGACAATGTCATAAAACTAACATAACATAAACATAACATAATTTCTTAAATATGAGTGTTTCTGGTTTTTGTTTTCCATAAAGATTATTTAATAGGTTTTCTGAAATGGGAATGGAGAATTGGGCTGTTTAAATAATATAAAAACAAAAGATCAATAGAAAAATTTAAAGGTGATTATTAAGTCTCTGTTTAACACTATACTGTAGAAAATTCCCCCCACACACACTAGATGGAAAAAAAAAGCCTGCATATGATTCTCTTTATAGGAGTTTCCCAAAAGACATTTTAGTCCTTTGAAGATGCTTTATATAAAATTGGCCGTGTATCTTGGTTCTAGAGACCTTTCAACAATTTAAGGAAGGCTTAAACATATTATAATTTCCATCGAAACTCCAGGTACTTAGTCCATGAACCATCATTCAGGACACTAGCTCATCCTTCCTCAAGATAAACACCTTCCTTTCCAGTTGATTCCACTAGCAGTTGCCTGAAGCCACCATTTTCGGAGATTTCCCACATCTTTCCCTGTAAACAAACTGCAGCAACCTCTACTATCATTTCTAGCACTTCCAGGTTTCCTGGTAAAGGCAAGGAGATATACACACGTGGAGCCCTGACTCTCAGATGTTGTCAGTGGGCACAAGGTTATTCAAATTGAAGTTGAAGCTGGCAGTTCCAGCAGTCAGATCCACAAGGTGGTATGAAATAACAAGGATGCTACCTTATTCTGTCTGCATGCAGTTCTAAACAGGTTAATACTGCATCATTTTCCAAGGCTGCCCACACACTTCTCAAGATTGAAAACAGCCCTTCAAAGACACTACTACAGTAGGAGCTGCTGAATTTGTAACTACAATCTCTGACAAATTGAAGGAAGGGCCGGGTGGGTTAAATTGAGAATGGTGAAAACTCATTCCAACAGACTTCCAAACAAGTGCTGCAGTCAGTTTTATTTTGTTCACGAAATAAACAAATCCTCGGCCTAATTCAATTCCCAAAACCCAGGCCAATCAATAGTAGTACAGGCAAAACTAAAAAAAAAAAAAAAAAAAAAAAAAAGCCCGGCTATTTTCTTTCATAATGACCACTGCCCTGGTAATTTCTGCATAACACCTCTCTGGGTTTGGGGTACTTTCTCATTCAGCAGCTCAACCTCCAGGAAACTCAAAAATTGCACACAAGAGCAGGTGACTTGAGACACCCTTGGGGGGAACAACTATCTAGAGTGCAGGCATTTCTGTAACCTGTCCCGACATAGGGAAGAAAGGAGGGGCTGAAGCGGACTCAGCGCTCACCTGTCTAGGGTAGGGGGCCTGGCCCGCCCCCGCCCCCACCCGTGTCAACAACGCCCCAGACTGCAACAGCAACAACAACAACAGCGGCTGCTGCAACAACCTCTGCAGCCTGCTCAGGGGCCCTCTGCCAGTCTCCCAGGGCTCGAAGTCTCTCGGTCTCACCTAATGGCCAGGAGCTCGTGGAGCAGGTACGCCGCTGCAGCCAGCAGGGCTCCCCCAGTCAAGTACAGGGTTTTCTTCCACCAGGAATCCGAACCCAACCCTGCCATGATCCCTCCGTAATCCTGCAAAGGGAAAGCGATGATGTCCCCATAAAAGGTATAGGGCTCCTCAGATCCGGCCCACAAGCCGAAGGAGATGCTCTGGTTCCGGCTCAGATCCACCACACACGATCTGGACGAGGCAAAGCCAATACCCCAGTGCATGCTGCGCGGCTGGCGCCCGGCGGCCTTCGGCTGGCCAGGGCGATGCGCATGGGACAAGGAGGAGGAGGAGGAGGAAGAAGTGATGGAGGAGTGTTCCGAGCCTAGGCGTCGGGAGAGCAAGAGAGCTCAACGAGCAGCTGGCGCGGAGAGAAGTGGAGGAGATGGAGGGGGAGGAGGAGGAGGAAGAGGAAGAAGAACAGAAGGAGGAGGAGGAGGAGAAACAAGAGCTGGAGCAGCAACAGCAGCAACAAGAGGAACAGCAGCAGCACCTGGCCGGGGTTGCTCTGGCTCTCTCTGTAGCAATTGAAGCCGCAGCCACCGCCGGCGCATCCTCCAGCTGCTTCTCTTTGCCTTTCTTTGTGCCCAGAGGAGTCTGGGTGATGTCATTGCTCCTCAGGACAGGAAAATAGATGGGGGAGAAAATCACCTTCGTACCTGCCCCACCCCCACCCTTCACCCTCCATTTCTCAAATCCCTCCTCCTCTTCCTCCTCCTGCACCAAGCTTCTCGGACCCAGACTGGGGAGCCACTGGCGAGGCCATGTCTAAATCTGGGGCTGAGCCCTCACAGCCCCGACAGTCCTGTCCATGGTTTCTGCGCCTCTAAGCGGCGCTCGCTGCGCGGCACGCCCGAGAAAAGATCTCTGGACCAGAAGGGCTGTGGCAGGCTGGGAAGTCTGCCTGACAATGAGGGAGCTTCCTCTCCGCATCCTCCTAGGGGGGAGCGGAGAGTAAGCAAGGATCTTGCAAGGTCCCTTCATCCTCTCCACCCTCCGTGCCTCATCCTCTTCCTGTGTCCTGTCTTCTGTACTAGGTATCTGGGAAAGGTCATAGGCAGAGGGCACAACTCACCTCAAGCTAAGAGGGATATTCGGACTAGCAGACCAGCGCTGCTGGAGCTGGGGAAGGGGAAAGAGAAAAGGGAAGGGGGCAGGGCCGGGAGGGGAGGACCCGGATTGATGTCTGGAATTAGACTGCACACTAATCATCCATTTTTTGTTTGAAGAAAAAATCAGTCAGCTAACATTTTTTAAGGTCCTACTATGTGCACAGAGTATTTTGCTAAGTGTCTTGGGTGGAGGGGGGGAGGGAGGAAGAGAGGGAAAGGAGAAAGAAAGGAAGAAAATAGAAGAAAGAAGGAAGAAAAAAGGAAGGAGTAATAAAGAAAAGAAAGGAGGAAGGAAGAGAAGGAAGGATGAGAAAGGAAGGAAGGAAGAAAAAAGGAAGGAAAGAAAAGAAAGAAAGGAAATTTAGGTTTCTTTATGTGTTCTTTGGGATATGAAAGGTATGAGCCTGTTTTGATCACTCAAAAAAACTAAGGGTAAGAAAATTAATCCCTGGCAAATCCCCTCAAATATTGCTTCCTTTGAGATCTTGGGGAGTAACAGGATACACATCCAATAGTTTTTGGTTTAACAAAATCTTCCAGAATTTAAGGTTGTGAAGAACATCAACATACTTCTTAAGTGTCCAAAACCCTGTGCTGGGATTTATGCTGAGCAAAGATAGAAAGTTTTCAGTGAGCCAGAACTGGCAATGAGGGAACCTTTGGTGTCACAGAAAACCCTGGGTTCAAAATGTGTAACCCAGAGCAAGTCACTTAACTTTTTCAATAACCAAGTCAATTCTGAAAGTATATAATTGCAGAGGTGTTAAATCTCCTTGGTAAAAGGAATTTCCCCAGTGGGAGCTCTCTATACCAATGAAATCAGAAGTCAGGTCTCCCCTTAAAAATCAATTCATATACATTTGTTAAATGCCTGCTGTCTGCTGCTATGCATGGGAATGCCAAAAGAGGCAAAAGATATTCTTGTCCTCAAGGAACTCACAATCTAATAGGGAAAAAATGCATGTAATATAATAGAATCATGTAAAACAAAATGCTCTGTGAAGTTTCTGGGAAAAGTAATTAAAGACCAGGTGGGCTGGTACAAGATTGTAGAAGGGAGTTTGAAGTTTATAAGACCTCAGATTTGGAGCCAGAAGAAAACCTCAGAGATCATTTCATCCAACCTGAATTATGAGAAAACTGATGTCTAGGAAGTTGAAATGATGCACCCAACATCACACAAAATAGGTAATAAGAGACAGGCGTGAAGTCATCCAGCTCTTTAGATACTAGATCCAATGATCATTCTAAACTAACACCTTGGACATGAATTAGAATACTCCAAGTGAATGAGAATGGGGGCCTGTATTGTGATGGTGGCAGTGGAAATAGAGAGAAAGGGATAATAACGACTTCTATACTGTTATAGGTTTTGTAAAGCATTTTCCTCATGTCAAAACCAGAACGGGCTCTTATCTATAAAAGGCCAGAGCTGAACAGAGCAGGCTAGAGACAGGAGGGTCAGGGATCAAATGAAGTTTAATAAATTTCAGAATGAAGAAAACTCAAGCAAAAGCCCCTCTACCCCACTCCCCTCCCCATTGTCCCAAAAGGAGGATGTGGAAACAGTCTCTAAGTTGAGCCTTATGATCTCTTCAGCAGGGTATAGAACCAAAGTTAGTGTGGTAGGATCAGCAATGAAATACCTAGTTCAGTTTACTTACAAGAAAGGGATTGTGAGCATATCAAGAGATGTGATAGACAAATTTCAGGTCCTGGGAAACGGGGAATTCTAACAATTATAAACAGTTATAGACTAATATGAAAATCATATGTCCTTTAATGAATATCTAGTTCTGGTTAAAGCAATACACCTTGCCAGAGAATAAGATCATCCAGAGCACAAAGAATTATTGTCATGCTCATGGCACAACCTGCTTGCTGTGTAATGCTCAGGGAAAAACTGAGGCAGTATCATGCTTTGGAGGTTAAATAATACTTTATTGATCAAGAGATAAGACTAGTCAACTGAATAGGACTAATGTCACAAAGTATTCAGTAGCTCATTGAGGGGCATCAAGGATTTTATAGATTTCACAGGTCAGGGAAACAAAGCACTCACGAGGAGGGGTGAGAAACTGAGGGACATCTGGGGTCCAAGGAAACTTTCAATTCAATTCTGACAGGTAGGGAGTAAAGAGTGCTAAGTTTGGAAAAGGAAGAAAGTAAGTCTGGGCCATAAAAATAAGGGGTATATTGAGGTGGACCATCTGGAGGTTTTATGACTTCATTGGAATGTGAGTCCAATTATTTCTGAGGGTCAGAAGGAAGGAGGTTGCTATTTGGGGGCAGAACAATCAAGGGAAACTAAGACATGGGAACTGCAGCATTAAGGGAAACAGAGCAATTGAGGGAAACTGAGACATGGAAACTGTAGCACAACAACTGGACCTTAGCTCTTTCTTGAAATAGAGTATGTCCAGATATTTTGACACTCACAACAACCCTATGAGAAAGGTATCATAATTATTAATATAATTTTACAAGAGAAAACATAAAGAATTTGAAAGATTAAGTTATTTGCCCATCATTACACAGAAACTAAATCTTTGAGATAGGATGGGCTTTAAATTCAATACTACTGACTCACAGTATTCTATAGCCTGTATCAAGCTGCTTTGAGATGGGTGATGCATTTGAGATGTGAATAACATGTAATCCATAGGACATGATAGCTAATTGGATATGAGAAGTTAAAAAAAAAAAAAGAGTCAAAGTTAACCCTCAGGTTATTCACCCTTGATGAATAGAGATGCTGGAAACAGAAATAGTGAAGTTGAAAGCAAGATTAAGCTGAAGACAAAAGGGGATGAATTTGATTTCAAATATGTTGAAGGTTAGGTGCCATCAGGACATCCTGTTGTAGATATTAAATAGGTAACTAGAGCATTTATTAAATGCTTACTATGTGCCAGTCATTGTGCTAAGCACTAGGGATACAAAGAAAAGCAAAGGATAAAAAAAAAATCTACAGTTTTTGCACTCAAGGAACTTATAGCCCAATGGACAGAAGTCTGAAGAAAGGTCAGGATTGTAGATATAGATCTGGGAATCATGGTCATGGAGACAGTGGTGGAAGCCATAGGAGTGAATAAAATTACCAAAGGAAAAAGAAGGAGAACAAGAGAGAAGAGAACCAAGGATGACACCAAGTAGAAGATCCATGTTAATGATCAGAAAAGAATAATAGACAATGAGGGTAGCAGAAGAGTTGTTAGAGAAATTGGGGAACAAGGAAAGCATAGTAAATTCTTTGAGGCCAAAAGAGAAAAGTGTGACTAGTGGAGTTGATCAGTATTATTCTAAGCTTCAGAGGGGTTCATCAAAATTAGACTGAAAAAAAGATCACTGGTTTTCAAAATAAGGAAAAATTGATGACTTTAGAGAGAATAGTTTCATTTCAGTGGTGGGAAAAGAAAAATGATTACAAGGATTTGAAAGAGTCCAACTCTTTCTGACCCTTTTTGGGGTTTTCTTGGCAAAACTACTGGAGTGGGCTGGCATTTTCTTCTCTAGTTCATTTTATGGATAAGAAAACTGAGGTATATAAAGGTTTGACTTGACTAAGGCCACATAGCCAGTAAGTGTCTGAGGCCAGATTTGAAGTAAGGTTTTTTGATTCCAGGCCTACCACTCTATCCACCATACTACCTAGCTGCCTCCAGGTAGGTAGTGTTTGACCAAAAAAAAAAAAGTGCTGTATTCTCTTTTGAGAAATAAGTTTGTCAGGAAAAAAAATAACTGTAATTCAAGCATGTTTCTGCTTATGTAGCAAAGTGTCCAAATTAACAAGAGTTTCCTGAGACTCTCCAACATCTCTCCCAATTAAATCATTTTGAAATCCCAATTTATAGGATTCTTTAACAAGAATATTTCACAGCCAAGGCTGAACAAGGTAACAATTTAGGTAACAATTGCATTAACAATTTGTTTCATCTACTGGAGTTTATAAGGTTTATTTCACATAACCTCAGTCTTCTTAATGAAATAGATGCTCTTCTTAAGTGTGGAGAGCAGAGTGAAGGTGAAGATAAAAGAAGAGAAAAGTCCCTTCCCCCATAGAATGAAGATGAAGGCTATGAAATAAGAAATTGATTAGGGAAGAGGGCATGAATTGCCTAACCGCATCAAGGACCCAGATGAGATGATTCGACTTTAATTTGGAGTGAGTGAAACTGATTCAATTACATGAGTTTCTCCAGTAATTCTCTACACCCTTTGAGCAAGGGAAGAGAAGCCAAAAAGATGAAAATAGCCTCAGGAAGAGGTTTCTATAGTCAAGTTTCAGATCTTGGAGGTCAATATTCCTGTCTCCAAGAAATGGAGAGACCACTATGTTAGTTCCTAAATGAAGTATGTTGGGGAAGACCACCTGAGCTGAGAAATTCTGTGGTCAATTGGCTAGAGTAATCTTCAAAATGAATATTGAAATTGAAGAAAGTGGCAGTAGAGGATAGGGTGAAGAGGGAAGATTATAAACAAGGACTGACAATCTTGAAGAAAGAAGAAAATCAGAAGAATAACTTGATAAATAAGAATGAGAATAAATCAGTTAATAAACATTTTTAAGCCCCCATTATATATCAGGCACTGTATAGAAGAATTATCCAAAGTCCATCCTCTATCCTTTCTAATCAGAAGGGAGTTGCCTCAGGGATAGGGGATACTGAAAAGGTTTGGGTTTCCAGAGCTGATGCAATGTGGTAGGAAGATGAACTAAAGGAGACAATAATGAAGTCAGTGATATTAACCAAGTGGGGAATTTATTCTCAGCTTTGTTTTCTTTTCATCTCAAATACTTTTAACATGATTATCCACCCCCATATCCTTCACACCAGTCTCCAATGAAGTAAAAGCTCTAATCTGTATCAAAGCCAGCCCCCCAATATATCCCCTTGCTCCATCCCTTCCCATATTCTCCTGAAGATTGCCCCCACCTTCATCCCCATTATCTTTCTAATCTTCAAGTTTTGCTGCTGTACTGATTTGTTCTCTGCAATTTACAAACACTCCCAAGTCTCCTTCATCATTAAAGAAGCTTCATTAGATCCTACCATCTATCATGCAATACCTCTCCTCCCTTTCTAAACTCCTTGGGGGGGGGGGGAACTGTATAAAGTAGGTGCCTCCATTTTTTCACCACTCTTCCAAACCCTTTGCAATCTGGTTTCTAACCTCATTAACTAAACTGCTCTCATCAAAATTACCAGTGATGTCTTAAATCCCTAATCTTGACTTTTCTGTAGCATTTGACACTATTTACCATCTTTTCCTCCTAAATGTTCTCTTTTTTTAGGATCTCTTGACTTTTCTCCTATTTAATACATGTTTGTTGACTGACTGACCACCTATCTGACTTCTCTTTCTCAATCTTCTTTGCTGGATTTTCATCCATGTAGCACACCCCACCCAAAGCTCTATCCTAGTCCCTTTTTCCTTCTATGATTTCTTATTTGATGTTCTCACCAGTTCCCATAGATTTAATTATCAGTATTAAGTAGATGATTTCCAGATCTATTTATCCATATCTCTCTCCTGAATACCAACCTCATTTCATTAACTGCCTAAGTATCTCAAACTCAATATGTTCAAAACATTAACTTTCCTCCAAAACCCACTCCTCTTCTAATTTTCCTTATTACTGTCAAGTTTTCGCCCTCAGCATTATCCTTGTAAACAAAGGCAAATGATCTCTTTAGGGAATTTAGATCTCTCTTTCCCAAAGGGAAAGATGCCCAGATAACACAAAAGCCAGTATTTGAGCTTTAAATTCCCCTCTTTTCCTATAGAGAAGAAACCAAAGAAAGACTACGCCTATGAAATTAAGGAAAGGTTTTTATTATACAAGGAGGTAAAACATGCTTATGATCTATGCTAATAGCTCACCAAGTAATGGATATTGAAAGTTTACGTATCTTTTGAACAAAGGAAGTGAGAAAATTGGTGGGAGAAGGTGGACTTAGAAAGGAATGAGTCTATGAATTCCATCCCCAAGGGGAAGGGGAATGAAGAAGTCGAGATGTCAATCTGTGGCCCTTTGATACACAAATCAGATAATCAGTCCATAATTTAAGGCTTGATTGGGAGATGTCAGCAAATATAGGATAATTCAGAGGCCCTCCCTCACTAAAATTAGGGGTGTCTCTGGAGATAAGATTGTCTCCAAAACCCACAAAGTCTTTGAAGATAGGGATGTCTCTTGAAGATCCATAAACCACCAAATGGTTTAGGGTCTACTTTAAAGATGGTATGAGTTTAATTGACCTGAGTTCCTGAATTTTTGCAAGTTCAGCTAGGTTTACTCTGTCACCACAAAGGATTGTTGGTATGTCAGACCAATATAGCAAATCCTCATATAGTTCTTCTGATTACTTGGATAACTGGGGAGGAGAGGAGAGAACCTCAAGCAAATCAAGGTGTCCAGTTTCAGTCCTGGGCTCCTCACTCTCCATCATACCATATATCCAATCAGTTGCCTAATTTTGTTATTTCTATCTCTGTTCATACCCTCCCCCTAAGGTTATTTTTATACTCTCTCTCTCTCTCTTGCTCTTGCTCTCTCTCACCCTCTCTTGCTCTCTTTCTCTCTCTCTCTCTCTCTCTCACACACACACACACATACACACACACAATAGATATGGCTATGTATCTATTGTGCATTCTAACTCAGATACATTATTGAAAGTTAAGCTTGACTCAGTGATTCATTATTTCTAGACCTGCTGATCAATGTTGGAAGGTGTCATTCTGTCTAAAATTTTGTATTACTTGATATTTATCATCCAGCAAATTATCAGCTATCTATTTGTACCTAGCAAACTATCACCTACTTGCTACTTTGGGGAAAAACTAAAATGCAGTACTGGGCTCATCCCCTCTCACTGACTTGGATCTATCTCAATTGCTTTTATCTCATTACAAAAGTTATCAGTAAAAGCTGGCCTCATCTCAAAACCCTTGCTGATCTTCAGTGATAAGTTTTGTCTTTTTAATCAAGGTCAAAGCCCCAACAAAGAATTTTTCTTTTAACATTTAGAATATAATCTTTTCAAAGCCAAAAACAATGCTTTCTTTTTCTTTTTATCTTCATGTTTACCATAGTACCTTAGTGAGGGGTTAATAAATATTTGTTGATTGATTGAAGAATAGTCTTAATCCCCAAATGCCCAGTCATAACTTCAGATAACTGATGAAGTGTGATTCTGGTCTCTTGGAAGAAAGGTAATGGAATAGTGGTGCAGAGTAAGGCACACATTTATACATGTTCATTAAAAGAAAGAACTTATATTTGGGGAAAGGATGTTTTAGTGGGTAATGATGAAGAAAAAATAAAAGAGTACCAATAAAACATTAAAAAAACAGAAGAGAAAAGAAGATCAAAGGAGAACATAAGCAATTAGAAAGTAGAAATGGGGGGCAGCTAGGTGATACAGTGACATATATTGAAGCACTCTTATAAATTAGCTAATCTCTGAGAGTTGCTATAAGCAAAAAATTAGCTATCATATACTGAACCTGATAATGACCCTCTTCAAACTGTTTTACTGTTCAAAAAAAATGAAATCTATTTTTAAAAATGGGAAGTTTGAGGAAGGAGTGAGTTTTGGAGGAAAAGAATAAAGTAATAAGTAATAAAATACATATCACAACCCATCCAGGCCTGCTCTTCCGCAAGGATTTCTAAATTTCAAGAACGTGAATTTTAGTAAGCATGAAGGTTGAAAATTGTTTTCCAAAGATACAGTTTAATAACTCCCACCATATTTGCTAGACTCTCACTTAATAGGTATAGGACTCTTCCAAAGTAAACAAATGACTTGCATTCTTATAAATTTGAGTCAGTTCTCTATATGTTTTAAAAATGAGGCTTTTATCAGAAACTCAGGCTGTAGAAATTGTTTCCCAGCTTTGTGCTTCTCTTCTAATCTTATCTGCATTGATTTTGTTTGTGCAAAAATCTTTTTAATTTAATGTAATCAAAATTATCCATTTTGCATTTCATAAGGTTCTTAGTTCTTCTTTGGTCACATTCTTAAAATTTAGAAATTCCAGAGGATAAGTAGGCCTCAGCACTTGAGCTGTCTTGGTCTGATACATTAATCATTACCACTCCCCAGTGCTTCTAAAGCTTTCACAATGACTATTTATGACCATTCTAGGACTTTATAAATTGAGCCCTCCACTCTTGCTACTTATGAACAGAGTCCTGTCATCCACAAGTATCTCTGGCTACTCTGGTTTATTAAAAAACTACTTTGCACAAACAAAACAAACCCATGCAGCGTAGATTAGAAGGAAAGCAGAAAGTTGGGAAACAATTTTTAAAGCCAGTGTTTGTGATAAAAGGCTCATTTCTAAAATATATAGAGAACTGACTCAAATTTGTAAGAATACAAGTCATTCTCCAGTTGATAAATGGTCAAAGAACATGAACATCACAATTTTCAGATGAAGAAATTAAAGCAATTTCTATTCATATAAAAAAAATGCTCTAAATCACTATTGATTAGAGAAATGCAAATTAAGAAACTCTGAAGTACCACTTCACAACTCTTAGATTGGCTAATATGACAAGAAAAGATAATGATGAATATTGGAGGGGATGTGGGAAAACTAGACACTAATGCATTGTTGGTGGAGCTGTGAACTGATCCAACCATTATGGAAAGCAATTCGGAACTAAGCCCAAATGGCTATAAAACTGTGCATATTCTTTGATTTGGTAGTGTCACTATTGGTCTGTATCTCAAAGAGATCATAAAAGGAAAAGGACCCACATGTGTAAAAATATTTATAGCAGTCTTTTTTGTGGTGACAAGGAACTGAAATTTAGTGTATGCCCCTCAATTGGGGAATGGTTCTCATAGATGGTTCTCTATAGATCTCTATGGATCTCATAGATCCATAAAAAATGCCATAAGCATCCAGAGAGAGGACTCTAGAGAATGAATATGGATTGAAGTTTATAGTATTTTCACCTTTTTGTTTATTTGCTTGGGGTTTTTTTTCCTTATGGTTTTTTTTTTCCCCTTTTGGTCTGATTTTTTTTGCACAACATGAGAAATTATATTTTAAAAAATTGCACATCAGATGCAGTGGATAGAGAACCAACCCTGAAGTCAGGAAGACCTGTGTTCAAATGTGACCTTAGTCATTTAACACTCCCCAGCTGTGTGACCTTATGCAAGTCACTTAACCCTGTTTCACATATACAAAAAATTTTTAATTTAAAAATTTTTTAAATATATTGCATATATTTAACCTCTTATCAGACTACTTGCTGTCTTGGTAAAGGGGGGAAAGGAGAAAGGGAAAAAATTTGGAATACAAAGTTTTACAAAAATGAATGTTGAAAACCATTTTTACATATATTTGGAAAAATAAAATACTGAAAATTTAAAAAAAAAAAAAGATTATCATTTTGTTTGCCTGAGCTGGCTTTGCTGGTCTCTCTCTCCTCTCCTTCTGCCTGCCATTCCTATTGTTCACAGGCATCTGGCTGGCTTTTTACAATTTTAGGGTGGACATTCTAGTTTCTCAAATTTCAAGTTTTTGAAAGAATAAGTGGTATCAAGGTGGTCTATCTCTGTTCAAGAAGCTATCTTGGCCAGAAATTACTAAGAATGCTTTATCTGCATACCAGAAATTATGGTAATATTCCCTTTTATAGTCATTATTTGATTTGTTCTTTGACGAACTTATTACTCAAGATGTTAACATTAAGTTTCCACTTAAGTCTTTGTCTTTTGCTTGCAGTTCTATGATCTATAAAGAATGTTTGGTATGTCTGCTTTTTTATAATTATGTATAATTTATCTATACACTAGAACATGATCTATTTTTGAAAAGCTATATGATGCTGAGAAATAAGCTTATTTTTTTGTTCTCATTGTCATACCTTTCAGCTCTAAATATTCCATTTGTTCAGCTCTGTAGTCACCTTTTTTCTTCTTTTTCCTAAATTTATCTAGTTCTCAGAAACAAATATTAAAATATGTTATAATTTATGGTGTTACTATCTGTACAAAGAGAGTGACAGAGCCAGGAAGTGTGACTTAGAGTCTCAGTTAATGTAAACTAATTTGAGTAAATGTAAAAAGCAAAACAAGTTCCAACTATCTCAGGGGAACATCTGCATGTAACCATGGGGCATCTCTGGCACTATGCTTTTTTAAATTTTTTCTCTATATCTGATCTGATCTGGAGTTGGTAGGGGGGATCCATTATTATCATTCTGTTCTCTTGCCACTAAGGACTGGGTTTCATGAGTAAACTTTCCTAAACAACCTAATATAAAATCTATTACCAAAATGACAGCGACCCCTCTTTCATTGGTATCTCAGTATCCTCTCAGAAAGTCTGCATCCCTACAATTGGCTTATCAGGGCAAACCAGATTAGCCCCCTTACATGTATCCCTACAATTGACATAGCTGGCAAGGTAATCTGCCCCCAATAAATGTTTTCCTAACATCACTTTCCAACTCAATTAACTTTTCCTTTGTGAAAGATATCATGCTATCAGGTATATATGCTTCTGTTGATATTGGCAATTGTCTGTGGTTCCTTTAAATTATAATTTCTAAATCATTGCCTTTAAAAATATCACTTAATGTTTTTATTATAAATAAGGTATCTCTTTTTCTAAAAAGATTCCTGAGATTTAGCCAACTATCTAGCAATATTCATTTTTAAAGGAAAAAAATTATGACCATTGTGTCTATTACTCTTTCATTCAAATTTGATTAAACTTTTCTCCAGGATCAATTCTGATTATGTGGAGAGTAACTTTTTAATAAACTACCTCTTTCAAAGTAAATGATGAGCAACAGATGCAACTAAATCTTCAAGAATTTCTAAATTTTAAGAATGTGAATTCTAGTACAAATGACGGTTGAGAATGGTTTACTAAAGAATAACTACTACCATATTTGCTAGATTCACATTTAATAGGTATAGGACTCTTCCAAAATGAACAAATGAATGGCAGAAAAAATTTGAAAACAAAATAGGTGCCTATTGGTTGTGGAATGTTTAAACAAAGTGCTGTACATGAATGCAATGGAATATTATTAGTTGGTAAAAATTGATCAGTATGAGCAATTCAAAGAAACATGATTTGCATGATTATACAGAGTGAAGAAAGCAGAAACAGAATACATTTGACTAAAATAATGTAAATAAATTAATACTGAAACACAACCAAATTTTCATTGCTATTAATTAGTATTGATCTCAGAGAAAAGGTGATGAAATACATTTCTCTTAGTAGGAAGACAGGATTCTACATGCAGAATTTTGTGAAAGCTTAAGTTTTGCTTCCTGCTTTTTCCTTAACTTTTTTTCCTTTGCTAGAAGGGAAGATTCATTGTAGTGATTAAGGGTGTTTATTGAGAAAAGATTATGACATAAAACAAAAAAGCATTTATAAAACTTTAAAATAAAACAAAGTTGGTAATTGATTATTGTTATTGATATCATTTTTGCAGTTATTCCATTTAGAAACCAGTTTCAAATAAGAGTTGGTAATGAAAAATGCACTTCTAGTTGGGTTTTTTATCCCCTTATCTAGTAGTTCATAGATAAAGAAAAAAATTTATGGTGACGTGATTTTATCTCATTTAAATTTATACTGAAAGGCTGCAGATGGAAGCAGTTACAGTAAGGCTAAATATGACTCACAAAGAAAATATTTAAAAGATTCCCGACTTGTGTTCAGACATTTCAGTCGTGTCCAACTCTTCACAATCCCATTTGGGGTTTTCTTGGCAAAATACTGTAGTGTTGTGCCATTTCCTTCAAATCATTAAAAGAAGGGGAATAGAGGCAAACAGGGTTAAGTGATTTGCCCAGGCTCTAATGTGTGAGGCCAAATTTGAATTTGGGGAGATGAGTCTTCCTGACTCTAGGCTTAGCACTCTATCCACTTTGACATCTAACTGCTTTATTCCTGATTGTAGACAGTTCAAATTCTATTGGCATCTTCAAATAAAATGTATGAATATTATACTGTTGATATAAAAAAAATCAGTGTTGAAAAACTATAAATATAGTCAATTTATAGACATATTATTCCTCATTGTGTACTTAATGGCATCAAGCAGACATTCTATTATTTCTTAGTATACATCTGACAATTATATTTAATTTACAGTATTTGAAAGATACATAATACAGTAAATAGCTGGCTTCAAAGTGAGGAAAACATGAATTCAACTCCTTCCTCTGACACATACTGGCTGCAAACCTTTACCAAAGTTCTTAACCTCTTAATGTTCTAGGGAGGTACCCAGACTCTAAATTTCAGAGGAGTCAGACTGTACTGTTAGAGGGAGATTCTTCCATTCCTCATACCAATGAAATCACATATCCAGTCCTAACCTTATATAGTCTTTAACTCAGAAGGTACTTCAAAAATAATTTTTTTTTCCCTTTTGGTCTGTTTTTTTTTGCACAACATGAGAAATTATATTTTAAAAAATTGCACATCAGATGCAGTGGATAGAGAACCAACCCTGAAGTCACTAGTTTTATCTGACAAAGAATAATTATTAAGAGTTAGTTTGGAGTAAAATTTATCTGCTTTTTTAAAATGCAATTTGTACAACTGAATTATTTTAAAACCTATTTCAAGGTATCGATCACTTGTCATAATGAACATTTTGGAGATAAAAAGTTGCATTTAGTGGTCTCTAAATTTATCAATTCTAAAGTTTAACCCTAATTTTAATACAGAAGCAAAAGTTACCCAAAAAGGAAAAAAAATCCCTGGTAGTCCAAAAAATATTTTTTTGGGGGGAGAGGGGGGGAAGTCCTAGCTTCTCTTACTATAGGCTGCTTCTGTATCAGACATAAGTCCCTTCTTTTTCTTACTGAAAACTCCCAGCTTCTTAGCTAATTAGCACCTATCTACTTGTAATAGATAGTTGGGATACTAATTGCACTAAAGTAAAACCTTGCCCACTTGCTATAAAACTCCCAGTTCATTCCCATATTTCTGAGTAATGACCCTGGGTTAACATATCAAACTGAAAGGAGGCGTAAGAGGCTGGAATAATTTAGTTTTGGAATCAGGAGAGAGCCTTTCACATGATCCTTTCACAGGATCCTCTTCCTCTCCCCTCTCTCCATCACCTTACATAAGAGACAGATGGCTGTCATGAATTTTTCCCGCCCCTCTGGAGATCAAATTTTATCCTTCTGTTGTGACAAAGCAAGGCATATTTGATCTCCACCTTTCATCCTATGCCCTTACAATATTAAAATTGTCAGAAGGTGCTCCCTCATGTGAGTGAAAATATGTCAAATAACAGGTGATTGCTTTTTTGCTTCTACAATAAAACTTTAGGTCTCTCTTTGATCTGGGGGTATAGGCCCAGTAGTGATATAGCTAGGTCAAAAAACATTCCCAACTTAGTTACTTTGGAGGCATATCTCTAAATTGTTTTTCAAAATGGCAAGACAAATTCACAGCTCTATCAACAATGCATTTATGTGTTTTTGGTTTTTTTTCCAGCAGGATTCTCATGCACAAAAATATAGTTCTTTGTAGTGACAAAGAACTGGGGGGGGGGTGTCCTTGATAACATAAAAAATTATGGAATATGAATGTAATGGAAAACTATGTCATAAGAAATGATGAAAATGACAATCTCAAAGAAACCTAGGAAGACATATATGAACCAATATAGAATAAAATGAGCAGAATCAGAACAATTTATATAAAACAACAACACTGTGATGACAAGCTAATTGAAAGACTCAAGAACAATGCATACTACCTATTTCCTTATAGAGAGTTCATGAATTAAGAGTGAAAATTCAGACATAATTTTTGAACATGGCCAATGAGGAAATTTGTTTTGCTTTTCTATGCATGTTTGTCACAAAGACTTTGTTTTTCTTTTTTTTTTTTTCCAATGAGACAGGAAAATGAGGAGAGCAAATAGATTTTTTTTTTATTCACTGAAAAAAGTTAAACTAAATTTTAAAAAATCTCTAGGCCCCAAGAAGTAGCTGAAAAAACATCCACTTATCTTCCAAATATATATGACAAAAAAAGATATACTCTGGAGAAATCTGTGGAATATTTGCTATCAGTTGCATGACAGTTTAAAACTAAGATAAAGAGAAATATGATACCTTAAAAAAATTAAAAACAAAGACAAGATTTGACAATAACATTTCTATAAGATGAAAAATTTAAATACAGATAATATTTTTTAAGAATGGGAGAAGACATGTCAACCTGAAGAAAGCCCTGTAGTTTATATATACTACTTTATTTAGTAAAGCTAAGATTTTAGTATTAAAACAGGGATGTGAAGGTGGCTATAATTTTGAAAAAAAATTTTTTTTCTTGCGTTTTTGTTCTTTTCCTCTATGATCTTTCCAGAAAGTTAATTTTTTTTTTACAGGTTTTCATATTTTAAAACATTAGACTAGCAAATAACATTACTAAAATATATAGAAGTTATTTATTTCTGAGATGCTTCCTGGCCATCTATGCTAGGAGCTTTAGTATGATGCTCTTCAGTTTCCACTTTTGCACTAGGTTTTATGGCATGAGCTGCATAATTAAGGCTGGTATTTTCAGTCCATCTCCAGTAGCCTGAGAAAGGATTGTACAGCATTCCTGTTATTGTCTGGACCAAAAGACCATCTAAAAAAAAAAATCACAAAACTGATTTAATAAATTGAAACAATCATAATTCTTAGAATGTAGCCACTAGCAATGAAAAAGCAAAGTTGAAATAACAAAATAAACTTTTATTTTTTTTCCCTGAGGCAATTTGGGTTAAGTGACTTGCCCAATATCACACAGCTAGGAAGTGTTTAAGTGTCTGAAGCCAAATTTGAACTCAGGTCCTCCTGACTTCAGGGTTGGTGCTCTACCCACTGTACCACCTAGCTCCCCAGAAATATACTTTTCTTGAGTGGGACAGGCTGTCATACTTTCTAATCAATTAGAGAAAAGATTTCGCCTATGTGGAGACCTCTATAAAGATAGCTTCTTAGGTCTGATTTTTAAAACAGTACGAAAAGGAATTTAAAAAACAAATCATTTCTGACTGGGACTATAAAATTGATTTCAATTCAATAAACATTTAGTAAGCACCTACTATGTACTAGGTACTATGCTAAGTACTGGGGTTTCAAAAAGAAGTAAAAGACAGTTCCTGCCCTCAAGGAACTTACTCTCTAGTAGAAGATATCCAAGCAAATATAGACAAAGCAAGCTACATACAGAATAAATAAGATATAATTAACAAAGAAAGGCACTGAAATTAAAGAGGGGTTAGGGAAAGCTTCCTGTAGAAGGTAGAGTTTTAGTTGAGGCTTAAAGGAAGCCAGGGAGGTCAGTTGGTATAGCAGAAAAGGGTAAAGTATTCCAGGTATAGGGGACAACAAAAAAAATGCACAGCCAAGAAATACTGTCTGTTTCATGGAATAGCCTGGAGGCCAGTGTCACTGAACTGAAGAGTACATATTGGGGAGTAAGGTATAAGAAGACTGGACCCAGAGTTATGAAGAACTTGGAATGTCAAACAGAGCATTTTGTATTTGCTCCTGGAGGTAACAAGAAGAAACTGGAATTTACTGGGAGGTGTGTGACATAACAGACTAATGTTTTAGGAAAATCACTTTGGTGGTTGAATGGAGGATGGGCTAGAGTGGGGAGAGACTTGAGTTAGGTAGACTTTCAGCTGGCTTTTGAAGCAATTAAGGCATGAAAAAATTAGGGACCAAACTAGAGTGGTGCATCAAATACCATGAAATTTAAACATTTAACATCATAACCTAGTCAATACGTAGGACAAATTTGCAAATAAGTATATTGGTCACAAAATAAGTGGATCAGTGCTTAATAACAGCCAAGAAGCTATGAAGACTAAATGGTTCATCATAGTATTTTTGATGTAAACTTGTTCAACACTTGTCATCCCACTCTTACATATTCTTGGCTTACTACCCATTATTAAAAAGAAATCCATATGAACCTTTTGAATGATTACACATATATAACCTATATATGAGACTGCTTGCCATCTCAGAGAGATACAAGGAAAAGGAGGATAGAATTTGGAATTCAAAATCTAAAAAATAATGTTAAAATCTATTTTTATATGTAATTGGGGAAAAAAATTTTTTTTTAAAAAAAAGTCCATATCACTAATACATTGTTGTGGAACTGTGAACGGATCCAACCATTCTGGAGAGTAATTTGGAGCTATGCTCAAAAAATTATCAAACTGCATACCCTTTAATCCAGCAGTGTTTCTATTGGACCTATATCCCAAAGAGATCTTAGAGGAGGGAAAGGGACACACATGTGCAAGAATGTTTGTGGCAGCCCTTTTTGTAGTGGCTAGAAACTGGAAACTGAATGGATGCCCATCAAGTGGAGAATGGCTGAATAAATTATGGTATATGAATGTTATGGAATATTATTATTCTGTAAGAAACGACCAGCAGGATGATTTCAGAGAGGCCTGGAGAGACTTGCATGAACTGATGCTGAGTGAAACGAGCAGAACCAGGAGATCATTATACACGGCAACAACAGTATTACATGATGATCAACTCTGATGGACATGGCTCTCTGCAACAAAGAATTGCCTCAAACCAGTTCCAATTGTTCACTGAAGAAAACCATATACACCCAGAGAGAAGATATGAAATATGGACCACAACATAACATTTTCATGCTCTCTATTGAGGTTTGCTTGTATTGTGTTTCCTTTCTCTGATTTTCTTTTTTTTTCTTGTAGATAGGATTTTTCTTGCACAACTTGTCAAGTATTTCAACATTATTAACATGTAGTGGATTTCCTGCCATCTAGGGGAGGAGAGGGGACTGGAGGTAAAATTTGTAATGGAAAGCTTTGTAAAAATCAATGCTGGGGAACTACCCATACATATGTTATACAAATAAAAAGCTTTAATAAAATAAATAAAAAAATAAAATAAAAAAATAAAATAAGTCCATATGATCCAAAAGTGCCTCTAGGAATACACAGCACAGAGGACTAGGTTGTGAGGGTTCTTTGGGCTTTGCCCACACTAGAAGCACTTCAACACCTGAGGGGACATGAATAAGTAAAGAAATGAATAAAGAGGGATGCAATTTGACACTAGGGTTTTCATCTGCTGACAGGACCTAGGATATACCCTGGCCCAATATGACTAAAAACAGAGAACATCAGAGTAGTTGAAGGATTCTTGTAAGTCATCTAACTCATTGCCCTAATTTTCATAGACTGAGAATCTTAAGGGACCTTAGAGATAATCTAATCCAACCCTCACATTTTACAAACAAGGGACCTGGTCACATTTGGAAACTCAGAGAAAACATAAACAAATGAGGACATCTGTTCAAGAATCAACTGACACTATTTTTTTTAACTCTAAAATTGGTGTTCTTTTCACTCGTAGCTTAATGTAGTGTCCATGACTTTATTTTTAAAAAATATTCTGATAACTACATTCCAATATAATTGGTTTCTTTGCCATTTTATGTATTTTATTTTATGCCTTTAAAGACATTATTCTAGAAAAGAGGACTATAGGCTTCACCAGAGTGACCAAGTGGTCTATGAAACAAACAAACAAAAAAAAAGGTTAAGAACCTTGGCACAAGGCTGGCCCTGCCCCTTGAAGATAATGAAAACGAGGCCTAGAGAAACTAAGTGAGTTACTTAAAACTAAGCTTGTTAAAGACAGAACCAATATCAGATTCCCAGTCCCCTCCAGACCACATCCAGTTCTCTTCTCAACTGCTCATTCATCACTATTTGATGTTCTGAAGATATTTTGAGGGCTTTCTGTATGCCTTAAGTATTCTAACTTGGCTCTCAATTTAGGGTTGAGATTAATGCCCTAGAAATCGATGTTACTGTTTTCCTTCTAACTCTTTTGTTTTTTTCTTCTTAAAAGCTAGAAACAATTATTTGCCCACTAAATATAATGGTTGTTTCCTCCTGAATTTTGGGGGTCCAATTTTATTACTTTGTGTGTCATCTTATTTATAGCAATAAGTATATTACAAGACTTCATTATGATCACATTTTAAAGTTTTTATTTATGTTTTGGAAAGAATTATTTGGACTTAAGCTGGTTAAGACTGTTTTAATACTTACTTGATTCTAAAAGGCTCTCTAATTCTTCTGGTGAAACAAACTTCTCCCAGGTATGAGTTCCTTTGGGTACAATGCCTGCAATTTGTTCAGCAAAAATAATTCCTAAGGCATAGGAAAGGTGTGTTTTGTTGATTGTAGTTATGAACAAAGAGCCTCCAGGCTAACAAGACAAAAAAAAAAAGCAGTTAAAAAAATTCAGAAGGAAAGATAGCACAAGTCAGGTTACAGGTTTGAGATTGTCCCACATAAGTTCATAACCAAAACAATTGTAGTTGAAATGCATATAAGAAAAATATAACATCAAAATAATATTCATGATCTGAGAGGGATAAAAGTCTATCACTTTCTAATCATCATCAAAGACTACCTTCATATTCAGAGAGAGGTTTTTATTAGAATTCACAAATCTCAAAAAGCTAATCAGTTACTTTTTCTAATTTTTGGACACATGGATTCTGAAAAATGCTACCTGTAGATAAGGTAACAAATCAATATTTGGGTTCTACCTCATACCCATCAGCTTGGTCAGATAGTAAAAAAGGAAAATAGCAATTATTGGAAGATTGTAAAAGAACAGGCAGATCAATGAACTATGAGTGGGGGCTGTGAACTGTGTTCACAATCATATTTATGTCACTAAATTAAGCATACTCTTTACATAAGTAAACCTACTATTAGACATCTATACCAAATAAATCAAAGATAGAGGGAAAAACCCATATGAACACTAATATCTACAGCATCTTTTTCTGTAGTAGCAAAGGAAATAAAATAGGTCCCCTTTAATTGTGGAATGGCTAAAAAATTATGTTAATATAAATTTAAGGGAATATTTTTGTATTATAAGATATTATGAATATGACAGATTCTGAGAAACATGAGGAGACTTTTGAAAACTGATATAGAGTGAAATGAACAGGACCAGTTGTTATGAAATAACAACAATAATATAAAGAAAAATAACTTTAAAAGATCACAAAACAAAATTGATTTTAAAAGACTGACAATGGTACCTTCTACATGTTGAAAGATTAGGAACTCAAAATTTTGAATGAGATGCATACTCAGACACACGTGGACTATGTTTTGCTAAACTTGGCATGGATATCTATCGGTGAAAGGGGACGTGAGAGTAGTTTGTGAGTGAAGGGAATAATGGCTGACATGCAAAAAAGAGTATTAATAAAACATTCATTTATAAATGACCAGAAGGGAAAAGAGAACAAAGGTAATACAAACAAATAGAGCTGTTTGGTCAAATTTTATATATATATATATATATGCATGTATCTTTTCAAAAAGATGTAAATATCTTCTAAAAAATCTACACATAACAGAAATTTTATTTCTTACCCAAATCTCTTTCTTGTTCTTCTTTGCATATTGAAATTTTTGTTTGTTGGTGATATAAGTTTACAATAAATAAACTTTTTAAAAATAAGGTGACAAGTACCTCTAAAATGTGGGAAACATTAAAAAAAGAGCTCTAGAAAATGAAACTGGAAAAATAATAATACTCCTAAGTACAAGCATTTTACATATTATTGTCAGGCTTTTAAAGTAACTCAGTTTCTTAATAAATTTCTTAGCATACCAATAATATTTTATGTAAAAATTATTGGTTTATCTGCACAATCTACATACAGTCCAATCATCTTATAAAGGAATGAGCTACAAGAAATATCATACTTAGAAAAAAGGATTCCCCGTAAAATATGAATTAATAACTTTCTGTAAGAAAACACTGTAAAAGGGGCAGCTAGGTGGCGCAGTGGATAGAGCACCAGCCCTGAAGTCAGGAGGACCTGAGTTCAAATTTGGTCTCAGACACTTAACACTTCTTAGCTGTGTGACCCTGAGCAAGTCACTTAAACCCAATTGCCTCAGCAAAAAAAAAAAAAAAAAAAAAAAAAAGAAAAAGAAAAGAAAAGAAAAGAAAAGAAAACACTGTAAGAGAGAGAATAAAATGCCCACTTTGAATTTAATGATAAATGTTGGAGAGGGTATAGGAAAACTGGGACACTAATGTATTGTTGGTGGAGCTGTGAAATGATCCAACTACTATTCTGGAGAGCAATTTTTTTTTTGTTTGTTTTTTCGTTTTGTTCTTTTTTATTAAAGCTTTTTATTTTCAAAACATTTGCATAGATAATTTTCAACATTCACCCTTGCAAAATCTTGTGTTCCAAATTTTTCCCTCCCTTCCCCCATTCCCTAGACAACAAGTAATCCAATATATGTTAAACATGTATAATTCTTCTATACATGTTTCTATAATTAGCATGCTACACAATAAAAATCAGATCAAAAAGGAAAAAAATGAGAAAGAAAACAAAATGCAAGCAAACTACAACAAAAAAAGTGAAAGTATTATGTTGTGATCCACATCTAAAGAGCAATTTGGAACTATGCCCAAAAGGCTATAAAACTGGCCATACTCTTTGATCCAGCAGTGTCTTTATTGAATCTATATCCCAAAGAGATGATAAAAAAGGGAAAAGGACTCCTATGTACAAAAATGTTTGTAGCAGCCCTTTTTTATAGTAGCAAGGAGCTGGAAATTGAGTGGATGTTCATCAGTTGGAAAATGGCTGAATAAGTTACAGTATATGAATGTAATAGAATATTATTGTTCTAAAAGAAATGATGAGCAAACTGGTTTGAGAAAGATATAGAGAGACTTAGATGAACTGATGCTGAGTGAAGTGAGCAGAACCAAGACAACACAGCAACAAGATAATGTGATGCTGAGATTCTCTTGTCCAGGACTGGATCGAATGATTTGTGCTGTTGTGCTATTTTAATATTCTCATTCAAAGGATCAATTCCAGTAACCAAAGCTCCCAGTTGGCTCTTTTCAACAATGAGGTGATTCGAGGCAATTCCAATAGATCTGTGATGGAAAGAGCCATCTGCATCCAGAGGGAAAACTATGAAGACTGAATGTGAATCAAAGCATGTATCTTCACTTTTTTTGTTATTGTGGTTTGTTTGGATGGGTTTTTTCTTTCTTTTTTTTTGTTTTTTTTTTCCCTTTTGATCTGATTTTTCTTGTGCAGCATGACAAATATAGAAATATGTTTAGAAGAATTGCATGTATTTAACATATATTGGATTAAACTTTGGAGAGGAAAGGGGAAAGGGAAGAAGAAAAATTTGTAACACAAGATTTTGCAAAAGTGAATGTTGAAAATTATCTTTGCAAATATTTGGAAAAAGAAAAAGCTACCGAAAAAGAAAAAAATAATAATAAAGATTTTCCTGGCGAAAAAAGTGTACATAGCAAGAAGAAACAATTACTTTCAATTCCTTCTGAGTTATGGAATTTATGCAAGAAAAGTTTAACCATGTAAATGAGAAGATGAATATATCCAGTTGGGTTTTTTTTTCCCCTGGAATATTTTAGGTACACATTTATGTACATGTACCTATTTATATTAATTTTATTTGCATGGGAAAACAAACTCTCAGCCAGCCCAATGTGTGGATTCAACAACTAAGAGTGAGATTTAGGGTTTAGGAAATAATTTCAAACAGCTACATTAGTAATTTTTAGAAATCAATGAAAGTTGGGCAATGAGGAAAAATTGGAGACAACATTCTGTTTTTTTGCCACTTGGATCTAGAGAATTCTCCCAAACAAAATATCATTTAAAATTCACAAGTGAATAATGATGGCTAGTGCAATACAATGCTGTTACACATGAAATATGCACTTAGACTACAAAGCCTAGATTGGGCTATTCTGCACAGGATCTTGAATAGCCATATATATATATATGGCTATTCAAAATCCTGTGTGTGTGTGTGTGTGTGTGTGTGTGTGTGTGTGTGTGTATACAGTTTCTTAACATATGCAGTTTGATAACTGAAATTACTATAATAAATGTTTTTTTAAATTAATTACAAATCAATTGTTCTCAGAATTTTTGTAAA
Source organism: Myrmecobius fasciatus (assembly GCA_023553655.1). Taxonomy (NCBI): domain Eukaryota; kingdom Metazoa; phylum Chordata; class Mammalia; order Dasyuromorphia; family Myrmecobiidae; genus Myrmecobius; species Myrmecobius fasciatus. Next base: position 761,009 of record JAJPUD010000026.1, read on the forward strand.
ACTGTCCATTAGCTACTTAAACTTAGTCAATATTACAGGAAAGACTACTGCTATAAATATGTAGAGCTTTCCAAAGTTGCACTTGTCAAAGGTCATTTACTTTCAATAAGAAATTAGGCTCCAAAAATGTTTTAGAGGGTTGCCTTTGTACTGCCTAATAGAGTCAGCAACCTGGATTTCAAGATATCAATTCTCTTGTGAGTGATATCAATATTCAGGGCCAAAACAAGAGCACATAAAGATATGGTCAGAAAAGGAATCACCAGTCTCCCCAAAACATGTTAGTCTTTCAAGGCTAAAGCTGGGGATTGAATGGTTTCAGTTACAAAAGGAAATCTATTACTACATGTACAAAAAAACCCTTGGCCCTGCCAAGATCTGCTTAAGCCCCAGCTATTTAAAAAAAATAAATAAACAGAAGAGAATCTTTGGCCAAGCTAAGACAATGCTTACTTTTAATACTTGGCAGCAGCACTGAATAAAGGTTTCCAAATCATTCACATGCTCCACAACCTCTGAAGCTACAACAGCATCGAAAGTTTCTGCAGTCTCTTCCACAATGTCCTCCAGGGAACATGCTTTGTACTGGATTCTCTTGTCTAGGACTGGATCAAATGATTTGTGTTGTTGTGCTGTTTTAATATTCTCATTCAAAGGATCAATTCCAGTAACCAAAGCTCCCAGTCGCCCTAGAGGCTAAAGACAAAAAGGACTGTCACCTTCTGAAAGAAAGCAAGATGCCTGTACTATCAACCTAAAATTTTTAATATTTTTCAAAAAAGCTAGCAGTCAGACAGTATGAAAAAAAATTTTTCTCTGGGAATATGGCACTATATTTATTTTCTTTAGTCATAGTAACAAATTACCAAAACAACATATTACATTTATATATTTTGTATTTTTAAAATAAAGGTGTAATCAGTCTTTGAGTTCTCTTAATCACTCAAAAGGACTGCTCTTTGTTCAGTTCTTTTCCTTTAAAGAGGAGAACTCATTCACTGTAGGTTGTTCTCTTTTTCTGCTTTGAAAATCAATGAGTACATTTACTGAAAAGCCATACAGACTTAGTTTATATTGTTATAAAGCGTAATCTTTATAAGGCTGAATTTTTAAAAGAACATAAAAATCCCATGAGCTCCTCATGAACATCAGTTTCATCATCTCACATTTAAGTTCAGATATAACATTTTAGATTTAAGGCACTTTTGAGAGGCAACATATAAACTAATGATTTCCTCTCACCTTTACTATTTACAAACAATTACATTAATGCTCTTGAAATCTGACAAAATAATTACAATGTCATTCCACAAGATTTTTCAAAATGAGACCTGAAGGATAGTGTTTCAGCAAAATTCTTCCATATTATGGATTCTATTAAAAAAACTATCTAAAATTTAAAATGAAAGGTTAATTGCAAGGCTCCAAGGCCTGATATAATATAGCAACAAACTTTCACCTATTAGAATTCCTTGGTGAAGTTAGATGACTGTAATGGAAAGGCTTTTTCAGTACCAGCCTTATCCTCTCATCATATATGTATATTATAATTCATTCATTCAATTATTTCTTAAAAATATTTAACAAATACTCTATAAATCTGTTTCCCTCCCCCTTGGACTTCTAAGTTAAGTTTAAAAGGGAAAAAAATGAGATAATTATCCATGATCTGGTTCTTACTTCACATAACAATCCACCTCCGCAGCCAACATCTAGAATCTTCATTCCAGACAATGGGCTTTCCAAGTGATGATTAGTAATCATTTTCAAAAGGTTATCTCTAAAAAAAAAATAATAAAAATCTGTGACTGGCTTACCTCTAAAAAACACAAAAATAAAGTTCAGCAATTGGCTTATTAGCAAAAAGTTTTAAAGTGTCATTCTTAAATAACTGCTGCATTTGCAATTTAAAATCAATTTGTTTATGAACATTAAAAAAAATTTTTTTAGAAACATACGTAAGTGTTTCCAATAATCAAAACCAGTAAAGCTAAAGATTAACTTAGAAAATGGGAGAATGGGAAGAGGAGGGAATAACAGAGACCAGGGGCAAGAAAGTTTTTTTGTTTTTTTTTAAATAGTGGGTCACATGATTGGAAATCCCTATTTTACTTTATATCCAGCAAATTGATAAAGGTGATAAAAGGTAATAATAGATAATGTTGGATGAGTCGGGTTTTTGTTTCGGTTTTTTTTTTTTTTTTTTTTTTTTGATAAGGCAACTGGGATTAAGTGCTCAGGGTCACATGGCCAGGAAGTGTCTGAGGCCAGATTTGAACTAGGTCCCCCTGACTTCAGGGCTGGCATTCTATTCACTACACCAATTAATTGCCCCCATGGATGAGTTTTGATAAGATAAATACACTAATATGCTGTTGGTAGGGATGTGAGTTAGTACAAAAATTCTGGACAGTAACTGAAAATTATGCCAAGAAAATGACAGAAATATCACAGAAATACAACTAGTAATAATACCTGAAGAAAATCCATACAGAAAGATACAGTGTATAACAAAATTCTTATGCAATATTTTTTGTACAGCAAAGAGCTGGAAACAAAGTACTATTAATTGGGGACTGACCAAATGTATCTAACTACAAAATAATATTTTACTTTTTAAATGTTCTATATTCAATGAGTTCAAAAGTGAGAAATAATTCCAATGAGAAACACAGAAGAGTTGTCTTAAGATACCAAAAAACTTAAATCTTAAGACATGTACAGACTGTAAGAAACGACCAACAGGAGGACTTCAGAGAGGACTGGAGAGACTTGCATGAACTGATGCTGAGTGAAATCAGCAGAACCAGGAGAACATTATACACAGCAACAAGACTATACGATGATCAATTTTGATGGACATGGTTCTCTTCAACAATGATGTGATTCAAACCAGTTGTTCTGCAATGAAGATAGTCATATACATGCAGTGTGAACCACAACACAACATTTTAACGCTTTCTGTGAATATTTCCATGCATTTTGTTTTCCTTCTTAGGTTGTTTTTTCTTCTTCTCTTTCTAGATCTGATGTTTTGTATGCAGTAAGATAACTGTATAGATAAGTATACATGTATTGTATTTGTCATATAATTTATCCTATTTAGCATATATTAGATTACCTGTCATCTAGGGGTGGGGAGTGGGGGGAAGGAGGGGAAAAGCTTAGGAAAAAAAAAGTTTTTGCAAGGGTCAATGTTGAAAAATCACTCATATGTTTTGTAAATAAAAAGCTTTATATACAAAAAAAAAAAGACGTACAGACTTTATAAAGAAAAACTAAGAATGAACAGAAAAATGTAGCAGTCCTTTAAAATTAGTTTCAGGAGTGTACAAGCTCAAAATGAAGTGAGGTTGGACAGAAAGGCAAATAAAACACCAAGTGTTGGGTTTTTTAAACTATACTGAAAATTATCAAAAAGTTTCATCTTTTTAAACACCAATATTCTGAAATTAAATAGATAAGGAATGGACTGCTGATTTCAATATCAAAGACACTCCTCTACCAATGCAAGCCAGCACTTTCTCTGCAATATATTATCTCAGTCAGCTACTTAGAGCATTGAGAGGTTAAGTTACTTGCCAAAATCACACAGCCAATATGTGATAAAGGCAGTATTAGAATTCAGATCTTCTTAGCTCCAGGTTTTCCTTCCATATACCCCCATGCCTCTCAGAACATACTGTTTCTACAATACAGCCACACATTATAGTGCCTCTCAATCTTACAAGAATTAAAATTACCAAAAAACACCCCAAAACTATGAAAAGACTAATAATGGAAATAAAGAAGTTTGCAGAATATTACCAAAACATGATATTTTAAAATAATTATAAGAGGAGCACAAAATTTGCTTTTTCCCTACAACCATAATAGTTGAAAAGCTATGTTGAAAAATCAATGATAAAATCAGGAGGCCAGGGTTTCTGGTCCCTGATCAACCAGTTCTTTATTATGTATTGTTTTCTACTTATTTATTTATGATCTTTTTAAAAAAATTGAATTCCAATTTCTCTCCCTCTCCCACTGACTAAGAAAGCAAACAATGATATCAATTAAATATGTGAAATTACACAAAACATGCTTCCATATTAGTCATATTTACTCTTTCAAAAAAAAGAAAAATAAGTAAAATGAAAAAATTCCCTTCAATTTGTACTCAAAATTCATCAGTTTTCTCTCTGGATGTGAACGGCATTCTTTATCACGAGTCCCTTGGAATTATCATTGCACTGAGCAGAGTTTTGCTGTGTATTCTTGAACAAATCATTTAGAAGGCCCTTATTTTAGACATAAGTAACCTGAAGTCCAGAGAGTTTTAAATGTCACTTATACTTTCATGGTCTGTTTCCTCATCAGTAAAATGAGCAGATGAATTCTCTCAAAAATTCAATAAGTACAAAGCTCCAACTTTCATAAAACATACTACCACTCTGTCAATTCGTTATTGTTTTCAAATAGTATTAGTAAGGAAGTCTATTTTAAGTAAACAAATTTTTAAAAAGCAACAACAATATATATATCTGTTGGGCATTTCTGGGCTTAATCCAAAGAATAGCTACAGTACTCCTTGTAAGAAGAATGGAAGAAAAAACACTCATTGAAAAGATGTTTGGGGAATAGGTGAAGGGTAGAATGATAGACACTAGATGGTACAAAACTACAAAAGGTTTAGAAGCCTCCAAAGCAAAACAAGAAAATCAGTTCCAAGGGAACAACAGTATCTTCAAATCATAAATAATTCCCATACAATGAAAGTAAGTTAAAAATCATAGTCATTTTTCATCAGAACTGGAAGGGACCTTACAGATCACCCAGAAAGATTCCTTCATTTTTACAAACAAAGAAACAATGGCTAAGTTAAATAACTTGCCCAGCATCACAATATGAGTGGAAAAGGCACAGCTAGAACTTTTGCATGCAAATTTCTAATCCACGTTTCTTTACAAACAAGAAATTTGGATAGTCATTTACTGTACAGAGGTGAAAATCAATATATTCTTGCCAATCAAGATGAATTATAGGCAGTTCTTGCTTTTTTTTTTTTAGACTTCATATCATTGTTTATCAATTAGTTTATCTGTAACATCTATCACTATTTTGGATCTGACCCATTCATTCATTACTTTCAATATATATAATTTTTTTAGTTCATCAGTTTTTGTGCATACTTTTTGATCCAGCAATATCCCTATAAGAGTCGTATCCCAAAGAGATCATAAAAAGGGAAAAGGATTCATATATTAAAAATATTTTTGTGGGAGCAAAGAATTGAAAATGGAGGGGATGACCATCAATTCAGGAATGACTAAACAAATTGTGGTATGTGAATGTAATGGAATAGTATTCTGCTATAAGAAAGGATGACTAAGCAGAGTTCAGAGAAACCTGGAAAGACTTATATGAACTGATGCTGAGTGAAATAAGCAGAGCCAGGAGAACAGCATACCTAGTCACAGCAACACTGTTTGATAATAAACTGTGTTAAGACTTAACTCTTCCTAGCAATGCAATGATCCTAGACAGTTCCAAGGGACTTGTGATGGAAAATGCTGACCACATCCAGAGAAAGAACTATGGAGTCAAATTGCAGATCACTTTTTTGTTGCTTTTTTTCTTTCTTGTGTTTTTTCCTTTTGCTCTGAGACTTCTTTCACAACATAACTAACGTGAAAATATGTTTAATATGACTGTACATATATGCTGTCTTAGGAAAGAGGAAAAGTTGGACCTCGAAATCTTACAAAGATGAATAATGAAGTGACAACTTACTTCATTTTGATTGGCAGAATATATTGCTTTTCACCTTTGCACAATAAATGACTATCCAAATTGTCCTTTCTTGTAAAAAAAAAAGTGGATTCAAAACTTGCATGCAAAAGTCCTAGCTGTGCCTCTGCTACTCACATTCCATGTGACCCTAGACAAGTTATTTAACCTGACTCCCTTGTCTGTATTACAATGATGAACGTATTTAGAAAAAAATAAAATATTAAGTAGAAAAAATAAAAATAAATTTCATCAATTTTGTGTAAATTCAGTGAGCAAAATTTCCCCATTCAAATATAGAAATGTATAAACTAAATAGTGATTGGGTGGAGGGTTATGAGTGAGGAATGATTTATTTTTTTCCCTATACTGTTTCTTGGTGAATTTTAATCAGACAAAAGATCACTCATTTGGAACAGGAATGGACCTCAGAGGTCATCCAGTTCAACCCTTTCACTTCACAGCTGAGGAAACTGTTTGAGGCCAGATAAGTCATTTCAGCTCTTAGGCTTCAGTCTCCTAGTATAAACCTTTTCCTCATTTGCAAACTTCCTTTCACCTTATATTTTCCTTTCTAGTCCTTCCATCTTCTGGCTTCCACTGAGACCTAGCTCTCTCCTGATGACACAGCCTCTGTAACCTCTCCTTAGCACTAGGGATACTTTCACCTGTTTTCCCAAATTCAATGGTAATATCAGGGAAGTTGGCATCTTCCTTGCTCCTCAATGCCACTTTCAAGCTCCCATTTTCATGCCATCATTAAGTAACCTCTTCTCCTCCAAAGTTCACTCAGTTTATACCTATCACTCAATCAAAATTCTGGTAGTTTTGTCTACTGACTTCCAAGACCCTTCCTTTCCAGAAAGGAATGAGTTTAATGCCTGGCTCAAAATCTTTCTCTCCTCCCTAATTCTTGCCCTCATACAAGACTTCAATATTTATAGCTATCATCTCTTCAATACTCTGACCTCAATGTCTTTCAACTTATTCATTTCCCATGATATACTCTTCCACTTGATCTCAGCTACAAACAGAAATAGTCATATCCTTGACCTTATCATCACCCACAAATGCACCATTCATGTTCATGAATTTGGAAATTTCCTTATCTGATCACAAATTTGTTATTCCAATTCTCCTTCTGCCTTTGCAAGTTCATCCTCATTAATCCTCCAACTTCTCATTCTTTTCCAAGCCATGGAAAAGTACTCTGCACTGAGTACTTTTTCTTCCCTTCTCCATTTTGACGCCCTTCCTCAGTTCAACTTTACTTTGTCTTTTTCTCTCAATTCCCCTGTCCCTTATTCTATTACTAACTTTGTTACTAATTATGTGCTGCTAAACAAAGCTGGACAAAGTCATAAAATTATGATGAATAAGAAAACTACAAATTTATGTTACATAGTCTCAAGTGGGCTCTCACCATAACAAAGCAATATTTTTACCTCTCTCTAATTGACTCACTATACCACTCACTACAGTAGCTTTTCCAAACCTTTTTAATCCCTGTTCAAATCTCCCAAAGTTCCTCCTACCTCTACTCTCATATCTAAAAATCTTGCTTCACATTTTACTGAAAAAAGTGAGTCATTCCAGGAAAAGATAATGATAAAATGCCATAGGGGATATAAGAAAACTGAGACACTAATGCATTGTTGGTGGAATTGTGAACTGATCCAACCATTTAGAAAAGCAATTTGGAAGTATGCCCAAGGGCTATAAAAATATGCATATCCTTTGAGCCCACAGTGCCACTACTGGGTTTATATCCTAATCATTAGGAAAAAAAAAAAAGTGAAAGGACCCACATGAACTAAAATGTTTGTAGCAGGTTTTTTTGTGGTGATAAGAAATTGGAAATTGAAGAGATGGCCATCAGTTGGGAAATGGCTAAATATGGATGCAATGGAATACTATTATTCTATAAAAAAATGAGCAGAAAAGTTTCAGAAAAGCTTGAAAAGACTTACATGAACCAATGCTGAAGGAGAACATTTTACACAACATTGTATGGATGATTAACTATGATAGGCTTAATTCTTCTCAGCAATATAATGATTCCAAGATAATTCCAATAGGCCTGTGATGGAAAATTTTTCTTTCATAACATGATTAATATGGAAATATGTTTAAAATGATTGTACATGTATAATCTAAATCAAATTACTTTGGGGAGGGGGAAAGTAAGGAAAGGAGAAAATTTGCAACTCAAAATCTTACAAAAATGAATGCTGAAGACTATCTTTACATGTAATTGGAGAAAATAAAATATGATTAAATGAAAAAAAAAAATGAGTCATTCAGCAAGAGCTCTTCTTTCTCCCCTTCCTCTTCATCTCACATCACCCAGCTGTCAAGCTGGGACTTGAACAAAGTACTTCATCTCCTGACTAAATTTTCACTGGCTGTCTCTTATGACAAGAAAAACTTCTTATAGAAGGTGGAATTTTGGAACAGACTTCAAAGAAGTCAAGAGGTGGAGATAAAGTTTGAATTTATTTATTTGGTTTTGATTTTTTTTGTGAGGCAATCATGGTGAGAATTAGATTTTTTTTTAATTTTTAAGGTTAGAGGAAAAAAAGTTTTCAGTAAAATTCAGTATTGAAATGAAAATAGGGTCTTGAAGAAAGTCAGCAGAATAGGAATCAGAAAGTTGGAATCGTAATATTAGCAAGGTTACTAAATTAATAAATACCCTCTGAAAAATAGCTCAGCATCTTAGTATTTAAATTTTCTCAATTATAAAATGATCTGAATGTCATCTGACCACAGTCACCTCTAAGATACTTAATCATAATTAATTAGATGGCTATGAGGTATTTTACAAGTAAACAGAGAAAAGATGATCTTATTAGATAACATTATTGATAATAAAATGACAAAAAATATTCAAATAGTTTTGCAGAGATTCTAACTTCAAAAGCACAATACCAATGTACACTTTGTGTATTTTTGCTCATAATTTATACTTATTAAACTAAGTATATATTAAAAGAAACTAAATTTAACAGAAGATCAAGCACTAACCAGAGTATCATTTAAGGAGAGTAAGAGTTTGCCAAATAGTACCTAATAAATGGCACCCTTAAGTCATTCATAGAATGAAGAGGTGCATATGCTCCTTGCTCATCCCACCATTTGTATGCCAGGGCCTGAAATGTTTTCATCTCATTTGGATCCACTGTTGTTGAAGTGCTATGCAATCTCATTCCAACATATCTGAAGAATGAAACAAATGAATATATGAAATGCCAAAGGTCTTCAAAATATAATATGGGAAATGTTACATTTTTACTTATATTCATAAATTTAAAAAAACCCAAAATCTTCCTCCATATTCCCTTGTTTTATGAGGGAGTTCTGTTGATTCCATCATGGCTAATTTCCCTTGAAATCAAATCTTTTCTAATAATGCATTTTCATTGTACCATTAAGTATGGAAAGAAGCTTGTTTTCCACCTAAACTACTACTACTGGGGCTTTCCAAGCTCATGCCACCAGACAGCACCATGATGATTCTGAGAAGCCCAGGGAATAATATAACTTTTAGCAAAATAGAGCCCAATCTAAATATTATTTACTATTTTTCATAAAATTGTAAATTTTATTTTTTTAAATTAATACAATTATGAAAAAGTCCCTAGTTTAACTTTTAAACTGTATACATATCCAATTTCTCTTTGATAAAAATAATTCATGACTTCATGTGTTACATTGTTATATAACTAAGAAAATACTAAAAGAAAAAGTGACATAAATTCTGCATTCTAATTTTTAAAAATTTTAAAATTCTAATTTAAAAAAATAAAACCTTCAACCCAAAAACTATCACATTAGGACAAATTAGCAAATATCATCTCACTTTTAGGTGAGATGATAAATTATAATTATGACAAATCATTACATCTCCCCTCCAAATAAGTAATGATTGTACTGATTCATCAAAAAAACATACCTGTAACTTTTCATACTATCTGAGTAGGCAATGGTTATATTGTTATATTTTAAGCACATGATTCCTTTGTCATTGAATAGCCAAGGTGTTATGAGCAGAGTCCTCTTGGTTTGCTTTCCTGGATAAATAGGAAAATAAAAAGCAATAAAAAACAAGATTAAAAAAAATAAATTTCCAAAGAATGATCCTTAATGCTGGACAATATAAGTTTATCTTTAAGCTAACCAACACAATTCATTCTTGTATTATATCAGAAGTAAGAAACATTTGAGATTTTAAGATAAAAGGACAAAAAAATTTTCAGACTGTACTCTATTTTTAAAAAGCAAAATTCTAGTTAGAGCCATTTAATTAAAAACTAATTAAAAACTTAGTGAATAGAACACTAGGTCTGGAGTCAGGGAGATCTGAGTTCAAATCCAGCCTCAGACATTTACTAGCTATGTGAGCATAGCCAAGTCACTTAATTTTCTATTCACCTTAATCCACTGGAAAAGGAAATGGCAAACTAGTATCTTTACCAAGAAAATCTCATAGGGAATATAGTCCATGAGATCATGAAGAGTCAGACATAACTGAACAACACAACAACTTAATAATGAGAATAATTAGAGTCTATCCTTTTTTTTTCTAACCACTGCTTTTCAACATAGTAAAAACACCATCAATAGAATCAAATTCAAATAGAAAATAGGGAATTCTATCTGAAGTCATATTAACTTTCTACTCTCAATTTTATGAAAATATACATGTTCAAACCTGTCCCATTTTTCTCTCATTTTTACATTACTCACTTAGAATTGATTGTATAATAGAAACAAATTATACTTGAAGTCAGGAGACCTAGGTTAGAGTTTGACTTCCATGTAATACTAGAAAAGTCACTTAACTTCTCTAAATTTCAGTTCTCTGATAACCCTTACACTGCCTATTTCTTCTTTACAGCATGTCCCAAAAGTTTTAGTGAGGTTTTAAACTTTAATAGCACTATGATGCATTCAAGCTATGAAAGCTTAAAATTGCACTAAGGCTTTTGAGACACTGTGTGGATATTAATAGTATTCACTATCTTTTATTCTATAGACAAAACAATTATTCAATTACCAATTAATATTCATTAAGGAAAGTGGTCTACTGTTTTCTTTCTCTGTTGTTGCTCTCCCTGATTTACACATCAAAACCATATTTTTGTCAAAAGAAATTGGGTAAGAGTTCTTTACCTATTTTTTCCCCCAAAACATTTGCATAGTATTACGATTAATTGTTCCTTAAATGTTGGACAGAATTTATTTGTTAATTCATCTCATCCTAAAATCAGCTCTTAATTTTATTTATAAGTTTTCTTCCTTTCAGCTTTTTAGTATTTCCTTTATCTTTCAAGATTTCCATTTTGGTGTTTAAGTAGAGATTTTTAATTTATTCTTTTTCTAGTTGTTGTTGGTTTGTTGTTTTGTTTTGTTTTTAGTAGCATGCCCAATTTATTAATCTGCTTTTTCTCTCTTTTGTTGATGTATGAAGTTGATGATATAATTATCCTCCTGCTTTAGCTGCATCCCACCAATTTTGTAATGTCTCATTTTTGTCATTCTCTCTCTCTGCTTCTCTCCCTCTCTCCCTCCCTCCCTCTCTCCCTCTCCCTCTCCCTCTCTCTCTCCCTCTCTCTCTCTCTCTCTCTTTCTCTCTCTCTCTCTCCTCTCTCTTTCTCTCTCTCTTTCCCTGAGGCAATTGGGGTTAAGTGACTTGCCCAGGGAGACACAGCTAGGAAGTGTCTGAGGCCAGATTTGAACTCAGCTTCAGAGCTGGTGCTCTATCCTCTGCATCACCTAGCTGTCCCTTGTCATTCTCTTTAATGAAATTATTGATGGTTTCTATAATTTGTTCTTTGACCTAACCATTCTTTAGGATTAAATTATTTAGTTTCCAATTTGCTTTTAATCTAAGCTTTCATAATCCTTATTACATTATGGTCTGAAAAAGAATGCAATTTAAAATTGCATTTATTTACATTTGTTTTACCTGCTACATGGTAAATTTTTGTGAAGGTGCCATATACAGCTGAGAAAAGGTGTTTCCTTCTATTCCCATTTAGTTTTTTCCAAAGGCAAATCATGTTTAACTTTTCTAAGATTTTTTTCATCTCCTTGACATTTCTTATTTATGATTAGATTGACCTAGCTCTGATAGTTTTCCCTATTCTCTCTCCCCCTTGTCCCAAAACATCCCTCTTTCTTATCTATCCAAGTTTATTTACTTCATCCCAATATAATTAACTCACTCTCTCATAGCCTTTTTCTATGTAGAATTCTTCTAACTGCTCTAATAATAATAAAGTTCCTAGAAGATATATGTATTATCTTCCCATATAAAAAGGTACACAGTTGAACTTTATTGAGTCCCTTATGATTTCTCTTTCATGTTTACCTTTTTATGCTTCTTTTGAATCTTATACTGAAAGTTAAATTTTCTGTTCAGCTCTGGTCTTTTCATCAAGAATACTTGAAAGTTCTCTACTTCAATAATTACCAATTTTTTTTCTTGAAGGATTACAGTTTTGCTAGATAGGTTACTCTTGATTGTAATTCTAGTCCTTTTGCCTTCTGGAATATCACATTCCAAGGTCCTTTAATGTGGGAGACACTAAATCTTGTATGATCCTGACTACAGTTTCACAGTATTTTAAATATTTCTTTCTGGTTTCTTGAAGTATTTTCTCTTTAACCTGCAAGCTTTAGAATTTGATAATAATAGTCCTTGAGGTTTTTATTTGGGGATCTTCTTCAGGAGTTGATCGGTAGATTATTTCAATTTTTATTTTACATTCTGGTTCCAGGATATCAGGGCAGTTTTCCTTGATAATTTCTTGAAATATGATATATAGACTCTGATTATGGCTTTTAGGTAATCCAATAATTCTTTAAGCATCTGTCCTTGATTTGTTTTATAAATTGGTTATTTTTCTGATGAGATATTTCACATTTCCTTCTTTTTTTTCACTTTTTTGGCTTTGTTTTATTGTTTCTTGATATCTAATGCAGTCATTAGCTTCCACTTGTCAATTCTAATTTTTTTTTTCTTTTTGCTGAGGCAATTGGTGTTAAGTGACTTGCCCAGGGTCACACAGGTAGGGAATGTTAGGTGTTTGAGACCAGATTTGAACTCAGGTCTTCCTGACTTCAGGGCTGGTGCTCTATCCACTGCACCACCTAACTGTCCCCTAATTTTTTAATAAATGTTTTTTTCTAGTGAGTTTTTGTTCCTCTTTCCATTTGGTCAGCTCTGCTTTTTAAGGAGTTATTTACATCAGTGTTTTTTCCTACCACTTTTTCCATTTGGCCAATTTTGTTTTTGAAAGTGTCATTTTCTTTAGTATTTTTTCTACCTCTTTTTCCAAGCTGTCAATTGTCTTTTCATAATTTTCTTCTTTTGCTTTCATTTTATTACCTATCTTTTCCTTTACCACTCTAATTTTGAAATTTTTTTTTAGTTTTTCTAGAAATTCTTATTGGGCTTGTATCAAATTCCCATTTTTCTTTGAGGATTTTCTTACAGCTGACTGGACTGACTTCATTGTCTTCTTCCAAGTTTGTGTCTTGATCTTCCCTGTCACCATGACAGCTTCTTTTGTTTTCCCATGTCACCATGGTCAGGTTCTTTCCTTTGCGGTTTCCTCATTTTCTTACCCTGCTTCTGGATTTGGAATTTTATATTAATGTTGGGCTCTGCTGCTATGTGAGAGGTTTTGTCTCAAGCTTCAGGCTTTTTTGCACTGCTATTTTCAGAGCTTGTTCTGGGTTGTGGAAGTTTACAATGCTTCCAAAGTGGTGTGAGCTGGGAAGAGACATGGTCACTGTTCTCTTGGCCTATACTCTGATCCTTACCAGGAAATATCATGGTCCCTTGGGATTGCAATCAATACTTTGCCTCCCTTGGGACTGATACTGCTTCTCAGAATTTTTGATCGCTTGGAGTCAGAAGTGATATTGCCCCTCAAGGTTTTTATTCACCTCTTGGGCAAAAGTGCTTCTCAATGCCCTTGAATTATGACCCAAAATTGGATATAGGAAATGGAGTATCAAACTGTGCCTCAAACATTATTGTTCTGTAAGAAACGACCAGCAGGACAATTTCAGAGAGGCTTGGAGAGACTTGCATGAACTGATGCTGAGTGAAATGAGCAGAACCAGGAGATCATTATACACGGCAACAACAAGACTATATGATGATGAATTCTGATGGACAAGGCTCTCTTCAACAATGAAATGTTTCAAACCAGTTTCAATTGTTCAGTAAAGAAGGCCATATACACCCAGAGAGAGGGATATGAGATATGGACTACAACATATCATTTTCATGCTCTATATCGATGATTGCTTGCATTTGGTTTCCTTTTTTAGATTTTTTTTGTTTATGTAGATTCGATTGTTCTTGCACAGCAAGATAAGTATGGAAACATGTATACATATATTTGACTTGTCAAATATTTTAATATAATTAACATGTAGTGGACTTCCTGCCATCCAGGGGAGGGGAGGAGAATAGGGAGGAAAATTTGTAATGGAAAGCTTTGTAAGGATCAATGTTGAAGAACTACCCATACATATGTCATGCAAATAAAAAGCTTTAATAAAAAAAATTAATTGGGAAATGTTTAATAAAATAAACATAAATACTAAAACAAACAAACAAACAAAAAAATAAAAACAAAAACAAAAAAAAACTGTACCTGATTCTTCACCCAATACTAGCAGAGGAGTACTCTGTAATCTCTTTCTTACCAGCTGCCAGGTCATTTCTGACTTAAGAGCTCCTGAAGCTGCTGCTGCTTCTGTCACCACCACCTAGTCCAACCACTAGTGTTTCATCCATATAGGCTCCAGTCAGTCTCCTCCCCCTTGTCTCAGATTTCTTTATTTCTTTTTCTCAACTCCTATGTTGATCTGGGCTGAAAGAATGTCTCATTCTCACCTTTTATTAGCTCTACTATTCCTGAATTTGATTTGAGGTATTATTTTAAAGTTGTTTAGAGGGGAATGCTGAAAGAACCTAGCTGAGTGCTTCTGTATTCTGTCAGCTTGGTTCTACCTCTGCAATTCAACATGCTTTGGAAGTTGTGAGTTATCTTTGAGCTTGTTTTCTCATCTGTGAGTGAGGAGGAATGCTGGGGATGCTGATCAACTACTTGTGACTAGTATAGTCTGGGAACATGTTTCCATTCCTCATCCCCTGTAGTTGCCGCTACTGCCACTCTACAATTTAGGACCCTTGAAAGTAAGCTCTAACCATGAATGGTAGCATGTGTGAAAATTATATTTCAAAGAAATTACACTGAATGTTTCCCCAACCTATTGATTTAATTATGCCTTTGGAAATAGGAAAAAATAAAATGGTAAGACCAATGGATAAAATTGGACTATCTAGTACTATATTAGTGCTCAGAGAAATTTAAAAGAACTAAAGGAAGTTCCATAATCTGTTTGGTGTTTCTTCTATTGATGATTTAGGGAAAGTTATGGACAAGAATATAATCAGAAAGAGTAGATCACTTACAAAGATAGTGGGAGTAACCTTATTCATTTGTTTGGCTGTCATATCATACTGCTTACTCATATTTAATTTAAAGTCTACTAAAGCCTTCAGTCTTTTTTAAACCAGCTATTGAGTTAGTGTGTCTTTGGAAGGAAATTATTAGATTAGTGACTATACATATATGCATTCTTATATATACATACATATATACACATATACAATATAAATGATATGATCACATATATTAACAATATACATCTAAATAGCATATTAAAAGATATTGGTCACATTATATAACTACATTGTCATTAATAAAATGTTAGATATTATTAAAGTATTTTGTATCCTGTATCACACCTACATAGTATAAGAATGTGTGTGTGTGTGTGTGTGTGTGTGTGTGTGTGTGAAAGAGAGAGAGGGAGATTAATGGTCCAATAATTCCTTTCACATACATGGTAACTCAATAGCTGGTCTGAAAAAAATCCAAAAATTTTAGAAGTTTGTATAGCCACATATAAGTAAACAATATAATGTGACAGCCAAAAAAGCTAATTCCTTCTTGGATTACATTATAAGAGACATGGTTTTCAAGAATAAGGAAATGATGATCCCCCTCTACTTTGCTCTAGAGTGTTGTGTTCAGTTCTGGGAGCAACAATTTAAATAAAGTAGAAAGCACCCAGGAAAAAGCCACCAATATGTTGAACATTCTTTTTCATATCTCTTTTTTGGAGGGCTTCTTGCACTGATTTCAGTTTATTTTCCCATTTATCCTCCAGCTCTCTTTTGAGGTTCTTTATGCAGTCTTCCAGAAAGGCCTTTTGAAAAGGGGACCAGTGATGGTCCTGGCTGATGTTCTCTGGATTTTTGTCTAAAGGGACCTCTGGCTCTGGGGTCGTTTCTTTGCCTTGATAAAAGCTGTCTATGGTGAGAGCTCTCTTTTGCTTCTTCATCATATTTTTTTTAGACAGCGTGGATATCTCTTTAAGGTAGGGAAAGAAAAAAGGTGGCTGCAAAAAGCTTTGCCCTGGGGCACTTCGGCGAGTTGACAAGGTGCTGGGCCGGTGGGGGGCTAGGACTAAGTCCGAATTACTCCTTAAACAAGGCAAGTCTGTCAGAACACCTGCCCCCAATCAGGGCAGAGTGTCCCGAGTGCCTCAGATAAACTCCAGGTGTTTGGAATTTGGAGTTTGGAGTTTGGAGCTTCTGCCAGGAAGAGCTGAGCTGAGCTGAGTCCCACCCTCACTTCCGGCCTGCACAGGGGTCGTCTATTTATCTCTCTGTCTGAGTCCGACTAACCTGATATGAAGTTCTCCAGAGAGCCGTGCCCAAATATTTCTGAGTTCGTTGACTTGAAGATCAGTTCAGAGGCTTATTTTATTGTTGATTTGAGAGAAGATCGGAGGAGAGGCAGAAAGTCACCTTTTCACTCCGCCATCTTGGCTCCGCCCTCCAGTCCCTATGTTGAACATTCTTGAGTTCAAGTTAGGTGGGATTGGAAGAAAGAATTAGTAATGTTCAGGACAGGGAGCAAAAGATTCAAGAGTGACATGATAACTGTCTCCAAATACCTGAAAGAATGTCATGTGGAAGAGGGATCAGATTTATTCTTTTGTTTCAGAGGGCAGAACTAGGGGCAATAAATGGAAAATTGTGAAGAAGCAAATTTAGACTTGATGTCAGAAGAAAACTTCCTAAAAATTAGAGCTATCCAAAAGTGGAATATGAAACCTTTGGAGGTAGTGGACTCTTAATTTCCCCCATGGGAGCTATTCTAGCTGAGTCTAGATGACCATTTGTCGAATATGTTAATGAAGGATTCCTTTCATGAGTCCATGGGTTGGACCAGATAACCACGGAGATCCTTTCAAATTCTGATGCTAAATAAATGGAGCAAAGCACTTAAAAGATTACATCTATAGAAATGGAGCATAGCTTTTCCAGACTCCAAGTCCAGCATCTTCCTAATCTATCTTATGGCCTCTGAGTTGTTATTTAAGATTTCTTCCAGCTTTCAATTCTGTGATCTGAAGTGAATATGGTGGATAAATCTTCTTGAGTTTCCTAAGTCTCTAATAACACTGAACTCTCATTAGAAGCAGCCATTTATAAGGAGGATCCTATGGCTCTTCCATATTTGGTCTCCTAGAGCTCCTTCATTCTCTGGGTCCTGAAAGTTCCTAGACAACTTAAGGGGGAGTTATTCTTTGTAACATCTGTGTAAATAGTATACCAAATATCGTTTTGACCTTAGAGAAAATTGCCCCAAAGTTGGCATTTAAACCAAAGAAATAAAATTAGTAAAGCCAGTTGTTTCAGAAGATTTACAGCTCTATTATTCTATGCTCTTATAAAAAGCACTGTATCAAGATTATTTCAGCAGATGGCCTTTTATGCTACCAAGCTTAATGTGCTCTTTGGGCTTATTTAATTCAGCAATGTGTTATTTTTTGTTGTATTTATCTCCTCACAAATAAATAGCTATTGGTAATAATCAGAAGGAAGCACAAAACCTTCAGCTGGACTTTAATTTAATTCTATATTTATGCATGGTGAGGCAGGGGGAAGAGTAAAAGAGTGGTTTCTTTTCTTTTTTTCATGTAAAACTTCCTCTTGAACTCTTTAATGATTTTTTTTTGTATATTTTATTTTTTCCCCTAATCATATTAAATTTCTTAAAATTGTTTTGCATTTCAAATTCTCCCACCTCTTTTTCCCTCCCTCTTCCTGAGATGGTAAGCAATCAGATATAGGTTATACAAATGCAATCATATAAAACATATCCATATCAGTCATTTTGTGTAAGAAAACTTGAATAAAACAAAAAGAATGAAAAAAAGTGAAAAACATGCTTCAGTCTGATTTCAAACAAATTCTCTGGAGGCAGATAGTATTATCGTTAGTTCTTTGGGATGTCCTGGATCACTGAATGCTAAGAATTACTAAGTCACCCACAGTTCTACATCATATACTATTACTATTACTGGGTATAGTGTTCTCCTAGTTCTGTTCACTTTATTTATTTATTTTGGCTGAGGCAATTGGGGTTAAGTAACTTGCCCAGGGTCACAGCTAGGAAGTTTTAAGTGTCTGAGGCCACATTTGAACTCAGGTCCTCCTGACTTCAGGGCTGGTGCTCTATCTACCACACTAACTAGCTGCTCCTGTTCACTTTATTTTATATCAGTTTATATTAAGTCTTAAATTTTTCTGAAATCATCCTGCTTGTCTTTTTTAATAGCATAATAATATTCCATTACAATCATATACCACAGTTTGTTTATCCATTCTCCAATTGATAGGCATCCCCTTAATTTCCAATTTTTAGCCACCACAAAAAGAAATATGATATGATATAGATCTTTTAGAAATTACTAGATTAGCCATATGCCCTTTGAACAAGTTACATCATCTCAGTTTAACTGTCTCCAAGAAGAAAGGATACATTCATTCATTCAATCATTCTATAAACATTTATTAATGTGCTTACTAAATGTCAAGAACAGGCTTTACTATGAGGTATCATTATTGCTTGCCTTCTCAGTGACTGGGGAGAGAGACTTTGTAATTCAAAAATCTTTAAGTGAATTTAAAAATCAAATGCAAAATAAAAACAAGTTGATTTTAGTAGGAATATACTAGCAATTTGGGAGAGTGAGAAAAGGAGAGGAAGAGGTAATAAAATCCTCCAGTGTAATGTAGCAGTTAAGAAAAGCCTAGAAGAAAGCCAAAGGATTCTAAGAAAAGATGAGGAGGGAATGAATTCCAGGGATGACAGCAATCAGTACAAAGAAATGGGAGGTGGAATGTCAGCAAGCAGCCCAGTTGCTCAGAGAGGTAACATGGAGCTGTGTTGAGGGTAACATGCAATAATCTTGGAAAGGCACTCCAGTTTGTAATTATTTGTCATTACAAAAAGGCTGCTAACTCTGAAGTGTCACCTCATAACAAAGTTATAATGAACCCAGTAGCCTCCCCCCCAAATGAAGAAGCCCTTAGGGAAATCAAAACCCCTGGAAACAAGGATAGGATACTGAAATCTATAAGGGACTCAATCTAAAGCAGACTGCTTGTGGCTTTCATTCTTCACTACGCCAAAAACTGCTTACCCTGAGATTATTAGGAGGTGCCTATAAGATCGTACTTTAAGGTGCTTTTAAGGCTGGCTAAATGTGTGATCAGTAAAATCTGGAAGCTAGTCCTTCTGAAATCAAAATCAACATGCACTTGACTGGGGTATTTCTGTTGATGAATGGAGGCAGCTCCCTTACCAAAAATGAATTATTTCTGGGGTGGCTTCTGGACAGAGATTCCCTGAGCCTAGGAAGCAGTTTTGCCAGCCATTGGTCTCCAGAGATATTTTTAAATGCTTCCTGGCCTACACCACCCAAATAGCCTCCCCAAATAAGCTAAAACATATCAGAAAATTAAGCAGGAAATGAAGTTGTTGTTGCCAATAGTTTTAATCTCTTATTCTCTAGTCAGGATACTGTTAGGCAGCTCTAGGGTATGAAAACCAGCTACCAATACCAAAGTGTTACTACTGGTGGAAAAAGGGTCTCCCCAAGGCTCCCTCTTCACAAAAATTTATGGTAAGAGAAAAGGAAGAAACCAGATAATGAAAAAGAGTAGGAAATTCACAAGCCTAGAAATTAAGATCCTTTATAGAGCACAAATAAAGAGGCAAATGACTGGCTAGCCTGCTTGTACACCAAAGGGGCACAATAAAGCTAAATTGCTTTTTTTATATGGCTTACTGTGTATTATATTTTCCTCTACTGGATTTTGGTATATCCCAAACCTCAAAAAACCTTGCTTATAACACCATCAAAAAAAGGAAAATGACAATTTTTAGTATATACTGAAGGAAAAAAGGTACA
Source organism: Myrmecobius fasciatus (assembly GCA_023553655.1). Classification (NCBI taxonomy): domain Eukaryota; kingdom Metazoa; phylum Chordata; class Mammalia; order Dasyuromorphia; family Myrmecobiidae; genus Myrmecobius; species Myrmecobius fasciatus. The sequence continues at coordinate 781,142 of JAJPUD010000026.1, forward strand.
TTAATGCCTTGTTTATAGAGAAATGAGTTAGTTATTTACTCTAGAAAGCAATATGATATTATGCCTCCAAAGTTAACTTTTCACATCTTTTGACAAAGCAATATTACTCTTACACATATGTCCCAAAGAGATTAAAAGCATCCATATGTACAAAAATATTTACAGCAGCTTTTTTCATAGTAGCAAAGAACTGGAAACCCATCAGCAAGGGTTATGATATATGAAGGCAATGGAATACTACTGTGCCATAAGAAATGATGAAAAATGGAAAAGTGAGAAATCTGGATCGATTGATGCAAATTAAAATGCATATTTAAAGAAGAACAATTCACATAACAATATCAATACTGAAAAGACAGACCATTTTGAAAGTAAAGAGCACTCTGATCAAAATGACTAAGATTCCAGAAGATAAAATGATCAAATATGCTACCAACTTCTTTGCAGAGAAATGATAAACTTAGACTTCAGAATGAAATATTTTCTTTTTTTGGATATGGTCAATGGGAAAACTTGTTTGGTTTGACTATGTATTATTTGTTACAAGAGCTTCAGGGTTTTGCTTTATTTTGTTTTTGATTGATGGAGAGGGGATTCCCAAGGGATAAAAAGAGATTTTTATTCATTGAAAAAAATTAACTTGAAAAATTGTAACTTCCTTTAGAACAATGACTATTTTTGCCTTTCCATTTACCTCCACTATCGCTCAGAACACTGATATACCATTAAGTGCTTGCAGACTTATTTTTTTTATTTTTTATTTTTTTTAATTAAAGCTTTTTATTTGCAAAACATATCTATGGGTAATTCTTCAACATTGACCCTTATAAAGCTTTGTTACAAATTTTTCCTCCCTAGTCCCCAGCCCTCCCCTAGATGGCAGGAAATCCACTAGATGTTAATTATGTTAAAATACTTGACAAATTGAATATATGTACACATATTTCCACACTTATCTTGCTGTGCAAGAAAAATCGTATCTACAAGAAAAAAAATCAGAGAAAGGAAACACAATGCAAGCAAACATCAGTAGAGAGCATGAAAATGTTATGTTGTGGTCCACATTTCATATCCCTCTCTCTGGGTGTATATGGCTCTCTTCACTGAGCAATTGGAACTGTTTTGAAACATTTCAGTGTTGAAGAGAGCCATGTCCATCAGAATTGATCATCATATAGTCTTGCTGCTGTGTATAATGATCTGATTCTGCTCATTTCGCTCAGCATCAGCTCATGCAAGTCTCTCCAAGCCTCTCTGAAATCATCCTGCTGGTCGTTTCTCACAGAACAATAATATTCCATAACATTCATATACCATATATTATTCAGCCACTCTCCAATTGATGGGCATCCCTTCAGTTTCCAGTTTCTAGTCACTACAAAAAGGGCTGCCACAAACATTCTTGCACATGTGGGTCCCTTTCCTTCCTTTAAGATCTCTTTGGGATATAAGCCCAATAGAAACATTGCTGGGTCAAAGGATATGCACAGTTTGATAACTTTTTGAGCATAGCTCCAAATTGCTCTCCAGAATGGCTGGATCCGTTCACAGTTTCACCAACAATGTATCAGTGTCCTAGTTTTCCCACATCCCCTCCAACATTCCTCATTATCATTTCCTGTCATTTTAGCCAATCTGACAGGTGTGTAGTGGTACCTCAGAGTTGTCTTAGTTATGCAGACTTATTTTTAAACAAAAACTGCTGTTTTTTATTTATGATGGGAAAGAAATGGAAACTAAGGGACTGGCCTCTAAACTGAGAAATGGTTGAACAAAAATAATGATCTAAGAATATAATTTATGAATGTAATGGAATATTATTGTGCAACAAGAAATGACATGAGTTGAGACTTCTGAGAAGATTTGTGTGAATTAATGCAGAGTAAAGTGAGCAGAAACAGAACAATTTATACAGTAAGAACACTTTTTCCCTCGAGGCAATTGGGGTTAAGTGACTTGCCCAGGGTTACACAGCTAGGAAATGTTAAGTGTCTGAGGCCAGATTTGAACTCAGGGCCTCCTGACTTCAGGGCTGGTGCTCTATCCACTACCCCACCTAGCTGCCTCAGATTGACTATTTTTGGACAGCATAAGAATGAAAATTTGTTTAAGTACCTGAGGCCAAATTTGAACTGACTTCAGGGCTGTCAGGGCCGGTGCTCTATCCACTGTACCATCTAGCTGCCCAGTAAGAACACTTCTAGAGAACTATTGTCAAATTTATAATATGAATTATTCTCCAAATGATAAATGGTCAAAGGATATGAATAGGCAATTAATGAATAAATCAAAACTATATACAGTCACAGGAAAAATGTTCTAAATCATTATTGATTAGAGAAACACAAATTTAAATACCTCTGATATGTTATCCCATACCTAACAAATTGACTAAAATGATAGAAAGGAAAAATGACAAAGGAGATGTGGAAAAATTGGGATACTAATATACTGTTGATGGAACTATGAACTGATCTAACCATTTTGGAAAACAACCTAGAATTATGTCCAAAGAGCTATAAAACTGTTTTGACCCAGCAATACCACTGTCAGGTTTGTTTCCCAAAGTGACTAGATAAAAAAGAAGAGAACTTATATATTCTAAAATATTTACAGTAGTTCTCTTTATTGAGGTAAAGTATTGGTCATTGAAGGGATGCCTGTCAATTGGGGAACACCTAAGCAAGTTGTGATACATTATTATGATGCAATTGTGCTACAAAAAATAATGAACTGGTTGATTTTTTTAAAATATGGAAAGATTTGCATGAAAAAATGAGTGAAAAGAGCAGAACCAAGAGATTGCTGTATGTATGGAGTAACAGCAATATTGTTCTAAGAACTGTGAATGACAAGTCATTTTAAGTATTACAAATAATCAAATCAACTACCTTATAAAGGAAGATACTATCTGCCTCCAGAGAAAGAACTGACAAAAGACTTACATATGACATGATTTTACATACATAGACATATAATATACATGTGTGTTACATGTGTGCACTATACACACATATCTAATGGTGGTCTTCTTTAATGAGGGGTGGGGAAAGAAGGAAAAAAAAGTGCACACCAGAGGACAAAAGAAAATTCAGAAGGAATGGCTCAACAAAAATAATGAAAGAAAAATTATTCGGGTAGCTTTTAAAATGATAAGTATATATAGAATTACACGTTTAACATATATTGGATTACTTGCCTTCTAGAGGAGGGGGTGTGGGGAAGGGAAGGAGGGAGAAAGAAATTTCGGAACACAAGGTTTTGCAAGGATGAATGTTGAAAACTACACATACAAGAACCATCGTTCTCCTACAGAAATCGGATGATTATCTATGCTATCCACTTCCAGACAAGAGAGGATGACATATACACTTGGTCTCAACCGATATAATTTGTCTACTTGCCTACGCATAATGGTTATAAACGTTTTGTTTTTAACAGGGGAGAAAGGGAAGAAAATGTTTGTTAATTTTTAAAAATTAAGGATATAAAGCAGAAGAAAATAATTCTGCAAAGGTAGCCTGGGACCAGATAGTGATCTCCCAGTGCTCTCCCAAGGTCACCTGGATCTCTGAGGCAAAAAGTTCAAAGTCAGGATTCCCCATTCGGACTCTAAAGCCCCGCCCCAAAACTGACACTTTCCGCTGGAATTCTGGAGTTCCTTTCCCCTTCTTCCCCCGGCCTCTTAGCCCGCGCCGGCGCATTTGCCACCATAGGGTTTTTCCCTAGCCACTGTTTCAGCTTGTGCCCAAGGAGCGGGAGTGGGCACGATCGCCACTCACCTTTTAATCCTGTTGCCCGTGGACAGTCGGTCCCTCGGCTTGCGTTGCGGACCCCAGCTAGGCCCCAGCCGCGACCCCTCACGGCCCTTAATCCCCACATCGCCGAAGCTCGTGTCCCTTTCTGGTCCTTCCCTTTCCGGTCCCTCCAGTAAACAAGCACCTGCTTCGAAAAGGTTCCAGATCTAGTGTGCAGGGCGGTTTCCCACCTCACTAGGACGCAACTTGTTCCCCCGCGCCTTTCTTGATGGGAGGTGGTCCTTTTTGGAAAGGGGAGGAGGAAGAAAGGAGAGACGCCAAGGTCTAGTCTATCCCGCCCCTCTTCAGTTTTAAGATCCTAGAATATCTCTAGTATCAATGTGGTTTAAATCTCAAATCGTACCACTAGTCACTCTAATACATTTTACAAGTGAGGAAATTGAAGACAAGTATTGCTAAAAGATTTGTCTAATACTGCAAGGCTAATTGTTAATGATGGTAAATTAGGTGCTAGAGGTGTGATTATTTTGTTAAAAAGTAAGCACTTAATAAATGTTTATTTATTGATCAATTTTACAGATAAGGAAACGGGCCCAAATAACTCAAGATCACACAAGTGCTAAGTTGCAGAATTGGAATTCAGATCTGTCCTCTGATTCTAAATACAGAACTTTGAATAGAGATGACTTTACAAGGTCAAGGTTAATAATCTCTCCCATTGTTTTCCCCTTTTGCTCTGATTTTTCTCTCCCAACATGATTCATAAATAAATGTGTATTAAAAATAAGTAAACTTACAAAAAAAAAAAAAACCCTACAAAAAACCAAAATCAGGTTTGATGAATTCTAGAGAACTATTAAGTATCTGAAAGAGGAGAGAAGTAGAAAAGCACTTAGCTGAGCTCTCCCAAATTCTTCTCCAAAAAATTCTAAAATAATTTTTAAAATAGAATTCTGGAGGGGCAGAAACAACAAAGGGTCGGGTGAAACAATTTTTCAACCCAAGACAACTTAGAGGTAGGCAGGAAAGATCTTTCTCATGGGAGTGGGGATCAGGCCTGGAGCATAGTGCAAACTCTGAAAGTGGGCACCAGCACAGTAGAAGATCTGGGTGATTGAATGCATTGGCAGTGGCAGTAGTTTCAGGAGCTCTTAGCCACTTATGGTGGCAGGGTTGGACAACCAGCTGGATGGAGATTTTAGGGTAAATTTTGCTGTTCTGAGGTTCAAGACACTGTCCATAGGCAGTGCAAAGTGAGGTTGAGCAAAAGCACATGCAGCCACAGGGTAGGAAGGGCCCTAGTCACTGTTCCAGGGTGGAAAGGAGCATTTGTGGTTACTCAAAAGGGAATAGGGATCCTGGTCTTATTTCTAAAACAGAAGGTTGTTATTCAATCATGTCTAACTCTTCATGAGCACATGCACATAGCACACATTCAGGCCCTTCTATCCTCACGTACTTCCCAAAATCTATGTAAATTCATGTTGTTTTCATATTACACTCAATTTATCTCATCCTCCACAGTCCCCTTTTCCTTCAGTCTACAATCTTTCCCAACATTAGTTTTTTTCTGATGAATCCTGTCTTCTCATCATGTGGCCAAAGTATTTAAAATTTCAGATTCAGTATTTAGCCTTCCAGTGAATAGCTGGGATTTCTTTAAGTATTGACTGATTCAGGCCAATTCCAATAAAGTTGTGTTGGAGAGAGCCATCTGCATCCAGAGAGAGGGTTATGGGAACTAACACAATATAACATTTTCACCATTTTTACTGCTGTTTGCTTATTGCTTTTTTTTTCTCATATTTTTTTCTCTTTTCGCTCTGATTTTTTCTTGTGCAGCACAATAAATGTGGAAATATGTTTAGAAGAATTTCACATGTTGGTGGAGCCAAGAAGGCGGGGATCAGACAGGAGTCTCTGTAACCTCCTCTAACCTTCCCTCAAACCAACAACAATATGAAGCCTCTAGACTGATTTTGAAGTAAAAAAAATCCACAATATCTGGAGGACAACATGATTCTAGAAGATACTCTGGAAGAACTTCAAAACAGGTCTGTTTTTTAATTGGGCAGGGAGGGTGGTCTGCTGAACCCAGACTGCAGCACAGGAAGACAGGGGCAGGGAGCTGGAGCAGGGAGCTGGAACAGGAGTTGGAACTTTGTGTTTTTACACACCTGGGAGTCTTCTGTGGGCCTCTTGGGCCAATCTGTCCTGATTGTAAGCAGATGGTTCGGGAAATCTGCCTTTTGGGGGGGTAGATTCTGAACTACTGAACCCCAGATGAGCACTGGACCTAGCTGCCATTACACAGCATCCTAAAACAATCAATCAATCAGCAGACCTGCCCAGCACCTGAAATAATTCAATGAGCAGAACTGCCCAGCACCTGAAATAACTCAATCAGCAGAACTGCCCAGCACCTGAAATAATTCAATCAGAAGAACTGCCCAGCATCTAAAATAACTCAATCAGCAGAACTGCCCAGCACCTGAAATAACTCAATCAGCAGAACTGCCCCAGGGCAAATTAAAGCAGCTGTCCCACCTTTGCCTTGAATAGACCTCACACCTTTTTTTAAAAAATGAATAAAAAACCAAAAAGAGCTCTCACCATAGACAGCTTTTATGGAGAAAGGGAAGAACAGACCTCAAATCCTGAGGTCCCTAAAGGTAAAGCAACTCCAGAAAAAGCCCCAAAGAGAGACATAAACTGGACTCCATGCCACAAGGCTTTCTTTGAAAATTACATAAAGAATTTTAAAAGAGTTAGAAGAAGGCGGAGCCAAGATGGCGAACGGCAGACAGCATTCTCTGTAAGCTCCTGAGACCTTCCCTCAAACACAGACGAACTGAGCCTCTGAACTGGTTCTGGAGTGAGGGCACCACCAAACACTTGGACTACAACGCACTTCTATCAAATATCTACTTTGAAAGAACTTCTGAGGTCAGTTTTAGACGAGCAGGGGATCGAGCAGCTCCCGGCATTCAGACGCCAGTGCGCAGCCAGGTGCAAGTCGGGGGCTGGGACGGACCAGAAGATTTTAGGCTGCCAGGAAGTCCCTGGGAGACACTTGGGCCACTTTGCTCTGCTTGCGGGCAGGTGCTTTGGCAGGTCTACCTTTGATAAAGGGTGGATTGAGAGCAGCTGAAAGTGTGGTCCTAGTGCGGATCTAGCCAGATCAGCCCCAGACCGGAAGTCAACTCGGCAAACTGCCCCAGGGCAAATTGAAATCCCGCCTGCTGCTGCTGCCACTGCTGCCACTTCTGCTGCTGGGGCTGCAGAATTCCCTCCTGTTAACTGATACCTCAGCTAAACATCATGAGCAAGAAGAAGAGAGCTCTCACCATAGACAGCTTTTACCGAGAGAAACTAGAGCAGTCCCCAGATCCTGAGATTCTGAAAACAATACCAGATAAAGCCACAAAGGTGGACTTAAGCTGGTCTCCCTTTCAAAAGGCTTACCTGGAAGATTGCATAAAGAATCTCAAAAGAGAGCTAGAAGAAGATTGGGGAAATAAACTGAGAGCAGTGCAAGAAGGAAATATCGCCCTGCAACAGAGATGTGAAAAACTGGAAAATAAGTCTGGTGAATGGGAAAAAGTCACCAACTCAATGGAAAATAAAAATAGTGAATTGGTAAAAGACAACAACTCACTGAAAAACAAAATTGGTGAATTGGAAAAAATCACCAACTCACTAGAAAATAAAATTAGTGAATTGGAAAAAGACAACAATTCACTGAAAAATAAAATTGGCAAAATGGAAAAAGAATGCAATGAACCAAAAAATTCAATTGGCCAGTTACAAAAGGACCTAAAAAAGATAACTGAAGGAAATAATACCTTAAAAATTAAAATTGAACAAATTGAAATGAATAACTCAATAAGACTTCAAGAATCAGTCAAACAAAAACAAAAAAATGAAAAAAATAGAAGAAAATATGAAATATCTCCTAGGAAAGACAACTGACTTGGAAAACAGATCCAGGAGAGACAATCTAAGAATTATTGGACTCCCTGAAAATCACGATGAAAAAAAGAACCTTGATGCTATCTTCCAGGAAATCATGAAAGAGAATTGCTCTGATGTTTTAGAATCAGAAGGCAAAGTTGGCATTGAAAGAATCCAACGATCACCTCCTGAAAGAGACCCCAAAATTAAAACCCCAAGGAATATCGTGGCCAAATTTCAGGACTATCGCACCAAGGAAAAGATATTACAAGCTGCTAGAAAAAAAAAACAGTTCAAATACCGAGGAACTGTCATTAGAATTACACAGGATCTGTCAGCTTCCACATTGAAGGATAGAAGGGCTTGGAATCAGATATTCCGAAAGGCAAAAGAACTTGGATTACAGCCAAAAATAAGCTATCCAGCTAGAATGAGCATCATCTTCCAGGGAAGAAGATGGTCATTTAATGATACAGGAGAATTTCACCTAATTCTAATGAAAAGACCAGATCTGAACAAAAAATTTGACCTCCAAACACAGAACTCTAGAGAAGCGTAAAAGGTAAAAAGGAAAGAACTCTCGAGAACTATATCGCTACTAGGGGTATCCTTAAAGAATGGGGGTATAATTTGATTTTACTTTAATAATATGAAAAAGAGAACTAGAGGGGAAAAGGTGGTAAAATAAGATCTAAAAAAAAAAGGAGGTAAAAACAAAGTAAAATCACTTGAAGAGGCAAAGAAAACCTAATATAATTGAGAGAAAAAGGGGAGGGAGATGAGCATTGTGTAAATCTTACTCTCATCAGGTTGGGCTCTAAAAGTGTATATCAGACATTTGATTTCACATAGAAACTTGTCTGTTGCTAGAGGGAAGTGGGAGGAAAAGAAGGAAAAGTAAGGGATAAACTAATAGAAGAGAAAATAGAAGAATCAGGGGAAAGGAGTAAAAACAGGGGGAAGGGATCTAAAGGGTGGAGTATTGTTTGGGGGAGGGGGCCATCAAAAGCAAAGTACTGAGGAGAGGGGAAGGGAGAAAGGGGAAAGGAAAGGGGAAAACATAACTTGGGCAAATAAGATGGCAGGAAATAAAGAATTAGTTATTCTAACTGTGAATGTGAATGGGATGAATTCCCCCATAAAGCGGGAGCAGATATCAGACTGGATTAAAAACCAGAATCCCACAATATGTTGTCTACAAGAAACACATCTAAAACATAGTGACACATATAGGATGAAGGTAAACGGCTGGAGCAGAAAATATTATGCTACAGGTGAACAAAAAAAAGCAGGGGTAGCAATCCTTATCTCAGATCAAGTAAAAGCCAAGATAGATCTAATCAAAAGAGATAAGGAAGGAAACTATATTTTATTAAAGGGTACCATAGATAATGTAGCAATATCTATACTAAATATATATGCACCAAGTGCAATAGCACACAAATTCCTAGGGGAGAAATTAAGAGAGATGCAAGAAGAAATAGACAGCCAAACGATACTAGTGGGGGATCTCAACCTTGCTCTCTCAGAATTAGATAAATCAAACCACAAAATAAACAAGAAAGAAACTAGGGAGATAAACCAATTGTTAGAAAAGTTAGGTATGATAGATCTATGGAGAAAGTTGAATGGAGACAGTAGGGAGTTGACTTTTTTCTCAGCAGTCCATAGAACCTATACAAAAATTGACCATGTATTAGGGCATAAAAACCTCAAAATCAAATGCAGAAAGGCAGAAATAGTAAATGCATCCTTTTCAGATCATGATGCAATAAAAATCACATGCAATATAAGGCCAGGAGAAAATAAACCAAAAGTTAATTGGAAATTAAATAATCTAATCCTGAAGAATGAATGGGTGAAAGAGCAAAT
>JAJPUD010000026.1:800725-868467 GCA_023553655.1 Myrmecobius fasciatus
GTAAAACAAAAACAGAGAAAGAAAATTATAGACCAATCTCCCTAATGAATATTGATGCAAAAATATTAAATAAAATATTAGCAAAGTGTTAGGGTACAAAAAGTCGGGGACCCTGATAAGAAGTTTGTCTTGATTTGAGAATAAGAAAGTATTGTGTGCAGTTCCCTTGATAAACATGAGACCCCGTGACTTGCTGTTACTGATTGATAATGGCTCAGATAAAAGATCAGTTCAAAGTGATCTAAAAAACAGGCTCACCCTGAGGTGTGCTCTATTATCAGGATGTGAGCTCCATTATCTTTCTGGACTTCCTCATGTCAACACAAAGTAAATTCCTAAAGTTGGGTGGGCAAGGGGGATAAAAGGAGGGACAAAAGACGGTGGAGCAGGCTGGCTGAGGAAAGCACCTCAATAAAGAGCAGCTTGATTTCATCTTCTTCTGGCTTGTGACTCTCTCTTGGGGAACACACGGGTTGTGTCTGGATGTGCAATGAACCTCAGGAGGAGGTAAGACCTGGCTGCCCTCAGGTATAATACCTGGCAAGTGGTGCCCGAGCAGGGATAGGACTTGGAATTAAATTAGGGCAGGAAGGGACCAGGACCCTGTACAAAGGGCAGGAAAGCAAGGAGAGTATCTCGATGACATTGTCAGGCAAGAAGATGGGAAATGCCATACCTGTAATTAAGCCAGAGGAAAATGAGATATGGGCTTGGCAGTTATATAAAGCCATTAAAAAACAAGGGGTCACTTTACCCCTCAAGGATCTATGAGCATTTATTATAAAAATTCAGACTGTATTCCTGTGGATTGCTAACACAGGGCTGGATAAAGCAAAATGGAAAATTGTAGGAGAGCAAATGACTAGTTATGAGAAGGACACCCCTGGGCTGTTAGAGGATAAGGACTTTATTATATTCAGTCTGGTGAGGGCTGCTTTTGAAGGGACTAACTGCTCCCAGTGCAGCTTCACCAGAAGCTCACAGAAAATCAAACTGAAAATCAAGATGAACTAATTATCAGGGTCCCCAACTTTTTGGGCCCTAACAGCAAAGAGATTACAGAAAATCATCCCCAGAATAATACACCATGACCAAGTGGGATTTATAACAGGAATGCAGGGATGGTTCAATATTAGGAAAACTATTAGCATAATTGACTATATCAATAATCAAATTAACAAAAAACATATGATAATATCAATAGATGCAGAAAAAGCATTTGATAAAATCCAACATTCATTCCTACTAAAAACACTAGAGAGTATAGGAATTAATGGACTTTTCCTTAAAATAGTCAGTAGCATCTATTTAAAACCATCAGCTAGCATCATATGTAATGGTGATAAACTGGAACCATTCCCAATAAGATCAGGGGTGAAACAAGGTTGCCCACTATCACCATTACTATTCAATATTGTATTAGAAATGCTAGCTTTGGCAATAAGATAAGAAAAAGAGATTAAAGGAATTAGAGTAGGTCATGAGGAAACCAAATTATCATTCTTTGCAGATGATATGATGGTCTACTTAGAGAACCCTAGAGAATCAATGAAAAAACTATTAGAATTAATCCACAACTTTAGCAAAGTTGCAGGATACAGAATAAATCCTCATAAATCATCAGCATTTGTAAACATCCAACAAAATCCAACAGCAAGAGATACAAAGAGAAACTCCATTTAAAATAACTTTTGATAGTATAAAATGTTTGGGAATATATCTGCCAAGGGAAAGTCAGGATCTATATGAGCAAAACTACAAAACACTCTCCACACAAATAAAGTCAGACCTAAACAATTGGAAAAATATCAAGTGCTCTTGGATAGGTCGAGTGAATATAATAAAGATGGCAATGCTACCTAAACTAATCTATTTATCTAGTGCTGTACCAATCAAACTCCCAAGAAATTATTTAACTGACCTAGAAAAAATAACAACAAAATTCATCTGGAAAAACAAAAACTCAAGAATTTCAAGGGAATTAATGGAAAAAAAAAAAGCAAATGAGGGTAGCCTAGCTGTACCAGATCTAAAACTATATTATAAACAGTGGTCATCAAAACCATTTGGTACTGGCTAAGAAATAGAGTAGTGGATCAGTAGAATAGGTTAGGTTCACAGAACAAAATACTCAATGACAATAGTAATCTAGTGTTTGATAAACCTGAAGACCCCAGCTTTTGGGATAAGAACTCACTATTTGACAAAAACTGCTGGGAAAATTGGAAACTAGTATGGAAGAAACTAGGCACTGACCCACACCTAACACCATATACCAAGATAAAATCAAAATGGATTCATGATCTAGACATAAAGAATGATATTATAAACAAATTAGAACAATGTAGAATGGTTTACCTCACAGACCTGTGGAGGGGGAAGGAATTTGTGACCAAAGAAGAACTAGTGATCATTACTGATCACAAAATAGATAATTTTGATTATATCAAGTTAAAAAGTTTTTGTACAAACAAAACTAATGCAGACAAAATTAGAAGGGAAGCAATAAACTGGAAAAATATTTTTACATTCCAAGGTTCTGATAAAGGCCTCATTTCTAAAATATATATAGAGAATTGACTCAAATATATAAGAATTCAAGCCATTCTCCAATTGATAAATGGTCAAAAGATATGATCAGACAATTTTCAGATGAAGAAATTGAAACTATTTCTAGTCACATGAAAAGGTGCTCCAAATCAGTATTGATCAGAGAAATGCAAATTAAGACAACTCTGAGATACCACTACACACCTGTCAGATTAGCTAAGATGACAGGAAAAGATAATGATGAATGTTGGAGGGGATGTGGGAAAACTGGGACACTGATACATTGTTGGTGGAACTGTGAATGGATCCAACCATTCTGGAGAGCAATCTGGAACTATGCTCAAAAAGTTATCAAACTGTGCATACCCTTTGACCCAGCAGTGTTTCTACTGGGCTTATGTCCCAAAGATCTTAAAGGAAGGAAAGGGATCCACATGTGCAAAAATGTTTGTAGCAGCCCTTTTTGTAGTGGCTAGAAACTGGAAACTGAAAGGATGTCCATCAATTGGAGAATGGCTGAATAAATTATGGTATATGAATGTCATGGAATATTATTGTTCGGTAAGAAATGGCCAGCAGGATGATTTCAGAGAGGCCTGGAGAGACTTGCATGAACTGATGCTGAGTGAAATCAGCAGAACCAGGAGAACATTATACACAACAACAAGACTATACGAAGATCAATTCTGATGGACATGGTTCTCTTCAACAATGATGTGATTCAAACCAGTTCCTATTGTTCATTGATGAAGATAGTCATATATATCCAGAGAGAGGCCTGAGGGAACTGAGTGTGAATCACAACACAACATTTTAATGCTTTCTCTGAATATTTCCCTGCATTTCCTTTTCCTTCTTAGGTTGTTTTGTTTCTCTCTTTCTAGATCTGATGTTTCCTGTGCAGTAAGATAACTGTATAGATATGTTGAAAAATTACCCATGCATACATTTTGGAAATAAAAAGTTTAAAAGGTTTTTTTCATTTAAACCCCAAATTGGAAATCCTGAAAATCAAAGGATAGCTTAATAAAATTGAAAGTAATAAAAACCATTGGACTAATAAACAAAACTAGGTTTATGAAAATATAAAATAAACTATTGGTTAATTTGATTTAAAAAAAGCAAATTACTAGTATAAAAAACTGGAAAGAGTGATTTTTACCATCAATGGAGATATTAAAGCAATTAGTAGATATTTTATGTAATTAGAGGCTAATATATCTGATAATGTTGGTGAATCAACTAGTTGAAATAAATCAGTAAAGTTGCAGGATACAAAATAAACTCATATAAATCATCATCATTTCTATGTACTACCAATAAAACCCAGCAAAAAGGCATAGAAAGAAACATTCCATTTAAAATAATTGCAGACACCATAAAACACTTGGGATTCTTTCTGCCAAGACAACCTTAGAAACCATAAGAACATAATTACATAACACTTTTCATACAAATAAACTCAGATCTAAACAAATGGAGAAATATTAATTGCTCATGAGTAGACTGAGCCAAAAAATAAAAAGGATAATTCTACTTAAATTAATTTAGTTATTCAGTCCTACTCAAGTTATCAAAAACTATTTTATGAAGCTAAAAAATAACATTGCATTTGAAAGAATAAATGCTCAAGAACATCAAGGAAGTTTGAAAAATTTGAAAGTGGCGTAGCAGAAGCAGATCTCAAATGGTATTACAATTAGTAATCATCAAAACTATCTGGTACTAGCTAAGAATAAACTGGTAGATCAGTGGAATAGATAAGGTACACAATACACACTAGTAAATGACCATCATAATCTAATGTTAGACTAATTCAAAGATCCAAGATTTTGAGACATGAAATCACTATTTGACAAAAATTGCTGGGAAAACTAGAAAGCAATTTGGCAGGAACTAGTTACAGTCCAACATCCCTTACCGTATATTGAGATAATGCCAAAATAAGTACATGGTTTAGACATAAAGGGTAACAAAATAAGCAAATTAGGGAAGTATGGAATAGTTTACCTTTCAGATTTATGGACAAAAGAAGAATTCGTGACCAAATAAGAGATAAAGAGCATTATAGGATATAATGGATAATCTGGAATGACTTAAATTTTTTAAAAGTTTGAACAAGCAAAACCATGCAGCTTTGATTGGAAGGAAATCAGGTATGTAGAATCAAATTTATAAGAATAAGAGTCATTTCTCAATTGATAAATGGTCAAAGATATGAACAGGTAGTTATCAGAAGAAATCAAAGCTATCTGTAATTATATGAAAATATGCCCTAAATTACTATTGTTTAGAGAAACATAAACTAAAACCCTTGCAAAACTTTCTGTTCCATATTTTTTTCCTTCCTTTTCCCCACCCCCTCCCCTAGATAGCAGGTAGTCCAATACATATTAAATATGTTAAAATATATGATAAATCCAATATACATATACGTATTTATACAGTTATCTTGTTGTACAAGAAAAATCTGCTCTAGAAAGAAAAAAAAAAACCTGAGAAGGAAAACAAAATGGAAGCAAACATCAACAGAAAGTATAAAAATGCTATGTTGTGGTCTGCACTCAGTTCCTATAGTTCTCTCTCTGGGTATACTATGGCTTTCTTTATCACTGAACAATTGGAAGTGGTTTGAATCATCTCATTGTTGAAGAGAACCATGTCCATCAGAATTGATCATTGTATCGTCTTTTTGTTGCTATGTATAATGACCTCCTGGTTCTGCTCATTTTACTTAGCATCAGTTCATGCGAGTCTCTCCAGGCCTCTCTGAAATCATCTTGTTGGTCGTTTCTTACAGAACAGGGTATTTGAAAAAATAATAAAAATTGTATCTCTCTAATCAATAATGATTTAGGACATTTTTTCCTATGGCTATATATAGTTTTGATTTCTTTATTGAAAAAACTGTGAAAATTCCTTTGACTACCTATTAGTTGGGAATGACCTGTATTCTTATGAATTTGACTATGCTCTCTTGTTTGAGACAAAAGACTTTTACTGAAAAACGGTCTATAAAATTTTTTTTCTTCCAATTTTCCCCTTTCCTTCTAATCTTGGTTACATTGGTTTTATTTGTATGATTTTTAAAAAATTAATATAATTAAAATGATCAATTTTACTTCTCACAATGCTATTTCTTGTTTATTCATAAATTTGCCTCCAAATAAAGTCTGATAGATAATATGTCTGATATTCTCCTTTATTTTCTAGTGATATCTTCTCTTACGCCTAGGCCATGTACCATTTTGACTTTATCTTGGTAAATGGTATAAGATATTAGTTTATGTTCAATTTCTGCCAGACTGCTTCTATCTTTCCCAACAATTTTTGCCAAATGATTAATTCTTATTTCAGAGAAAGCTTAAATCTTTACCTTTTTCAAATACAAGATTACTGTAATTATTTGTCTATGGTATGTCTAACTCTATTCCATTTATCTTTTTTATTTTTTAGCCAATATTAGATAATTCTGATAATTACTGCCTTACAATGTAATTTAAGATTTGGTCCTGCTAACCCGTCTTCCTTTACATTTTTTCACTAGTTGTTTTGATATTTTTGACTTTTTCTTCTTCCAAATAATAATTTTTTTCTAACTAACTCATAAATTCTTTTGGATAATTGAGTTGGTATTACATTGAATAGAATAGTTTTGGTAAAATTATCATTTTAAAAAATTATATTATTTTTGTCTACCCATGAACAATTAATATATCTCCAATTATTTAAATCTGACTTTATTTGTAAAAATTATTTTATAATTATGGTCATATAGTTCCTGGGTTTGTTTTGGCAGGTATACTCCCAGGTAATTTTATACTGTCTACAATTATTTTAAATGGGGTATCTCTTACTATCTTTTCTTGCAGGGCTTAGTTGTTGATATATAGAAATAGTGATGACTTATATGGATTTATTTCATATCCCGCTACTTTGCTAAAATTAATTATTTCAATTAACTTTCTAGTTGATTTTTTGTATCTTCCAAATATATTATTATATCATCTGCAAAGAGACTCTTTCACTTGACCATTCTGATTCCCTCAATTTCTTTTTCTTCTCTTATTATTGTTAGGATTTCCAGTACAATATTGAATAATATTGGTGACAATGGGCATCCTTATTTCACTCTTGATCTTACTGGAAAGGCTTCTGATTTATTTTTATGGCAAATAATGCTTGCTGATAATTTTTTAGATGCTTCTTAACATATTAAGGAAAAATCCATTTAAATCTATGCTTTCAATTCTTTTTAGTAGGCAGAAGTAATGTATTTTATCATAAGCTTTTTCTGCATCTATTGATATTTATTATTGGTATTTGTTACTATCGTTATTGATATAACCAATTATGTTAATAGTATTCCTTATTTTAAACCATCTCTGCATTCCTAGTATAAATCCTCATTTGGTCACAATATATAATCTTTATAATATATTGTTGTGGTCTCCTGAATAGTATTTTGTTTAGGATTTCTGCATCCATATTCATTAATGAAATTGATATATAATTTTCTTTGGTTTTGTCCTCCTTGTTTAGATATCAGTACCATATTTGTTTAATAAAAGGTATTTGATAGGACTCATTTGCCTAGTATTCCAAATAATTTATTTAATATTGGAATGAGTTGATCTTTAAATGTTTGGTAGAATTCACTTGTAAATCCATCTGGTCCTGATGTTTTTTTTGGAGGGAAAGTTCAGGTTTTTAAAATGGATTTATTTAAATATTCTATTTCCTCTTGTGTTAATCTAGGTAATTTATTGTAAATATTTATCCATTTCACTTAAATTTCACTTTTAAATTTATTGGCATATACTTGAGCAAAATAACTCCTTATTAATTGCTTGATTTTCATATTATGGTTTACAAATTTTACATAAAACCAACTTTTGGATTTCTCTATTAATTCAGTGGTTTTCTTACATTGTTTTTACTAACCTCATCCTTCATTTTTAGGATTTCCAATGTGGTATTTAATTGAGGATTTAAAATTTGTTATTTTTCTAATTGCATGCCTAATTCATTGTTCTTTATCTCAAGCTTATTAATGTAAACTTTTAGATATAGAAATTTTCTTTTAATTACTATTTTTGTTGCATCTGATGTTTTGAGATGTCATTATTGTCATTCTCTTTAATAATTTATATGATTCATTCTTTAACCCATTTATTCTTTAAGATTAAGTTGATTATTGTGCAGCATGACAAATGTGGATATGCTTAGAAGAAATGTGTATTAAATCTATATTGGGTTCCTTGTCTATGGGAGGGGGGAGGAAGAGAAAAATATGGATAACAAGGTTTTATGAGTGTATGTTGAAATTCAACTATCCTTGCATCTATTTTTTTTTTGATAATAGCTTTTTGTTTTCAAAATATATGCAGATGATTTTCAACATTTACCCTTTCAAAACCTTGTGTTCCAAAATGTTCTCAATTCCTCTCTCCCCCCTTCTCTAGACAATAATCTATGTTAAATGTTTGCTTATATTTTAAAAAATAAAAAAAAATTTAAAAGATATAAGTTGTTTAGTCTCCAATTACTTTTTAATCTGCCTTTCCATGATGCCTTAATGGACATAATTTTTATTGCATTATATCTAAAAGGATGTATTTAATATTTCAGCTTTTCTACATCTAATTCTAAAGTTTTTGTGCCCTAATAAGTGGTTAATCTTTGAAATTTCATTATGTTTCACTAAGAAAAAGCTATTTCAATCTTTCAGTGCTATGGAGATAATGAACTGTTCTGTGTTAAGGAGAGAAATAGACATCTTGTAGGAAATGCAGGAGTCATTTGAAGAGAGCTAGAAATTAAATGATTTTATTAAAATTAATATATGCATAGCTTTAAACTTAAAATTGGGATTACTTGTTAATGTATTTAAGTATCCATCCCAGAACCTTTTGTTAACTTTAAATTCATTTTTTGTATCAGAATATATAATAGCAACTTCTGATTTTTGTTTTTAGACAGGTGGAGTGTGATGTTTATAGATAGATGGAATAGATAATGGATATTGCTGGTAGGTAAAATTTAATTCCCTGGTCTAATAAAAGATTACATAAGATTTGAGCTAACTTTCATTATCTTATGTTTATGGGCAAAGTAAATTGATTTGAGAATAAATGACCTGAGATGGAGATAGAGTACAGATCAGAGCCACAGAACTTCATCAAATGTTTCTAGAGGAAAGAAGACATCTACTTTTTTTACTTTATCTGTATTTTATCTTTTATCTGTAAGGTCTACTTATCAAAGGGGACTGCCTTCTTATCAGTGTTATCAAAGGGAATTAACCCTTTTGATTTTCATCAAGCCATTTTTTTTTTCTCTTTCACATGTCTCCCATCATAGTCTCAAGAAACCCTTGATAAAGTGTTTGTCTTTGGTCTAAAAGAGATGGCCAACTAACCATTCTTTTTAATAATCTGTTGGCTTTGTTAATAAAATGATTAAATTGCCCCCCCCAAGGCATATTCCTTTCTATTGCCATTCAATTCTCTCCAGATATCTTTCACTTTGAGATTATCTAAAATTCTATTCACTTTCTTGATTTATTTTGTGGTTAAATTTAAATCTGAGAGAAAAATGTTTTAGTCCCCTCTTCCTCTACATTTTCCTCTAAAATTTTAGATGCTATATAGTATTTGGTACACATATTTGATACCCTTTTTTTACATAAATTCTGAAGCATAATAAATTCTACTACAACCCTTTAACTCTGTGCCTCTCTCATTTTAAAATGTATTTCTTGTAAACAACATATTGCCAGATTTCTATTTTTAATCTATTTCATCTATTTCTATTTTATGGGTGAATTCATCCCATTCACATTCAGTTATTATACTATGTTACTCCATCCTATTTTTCTTCACTATTTTCTTTCTTTCCTTTTTACTCTATCCTCCTCAAAAGTTTAATTTACTCCTAATCCTTATTCAGGATTATATTCAGTTTTGCTGGGTAAATTATGCTTGGTTGAAACCCCAGATTCGTTGTTCTTCAAAATATGTTCCAAACCCTTTGTTTTTTTTTTGTTTGTTTGTTTGGTTTTTTTTTTTTTTTAATGTAGAAGCTGCTAGATCTTGTCCTATCGACTATAGCACCACAGTATTTGAATTGGATTTTTTTTGTTGTTTGTAGTATTTCTCCTTTATCTGAGTGCTTTGAAACTTGAATAAATATTACTGTGAATTTTCATTTAGGAATCTCTTTATTTATTTATTTTTTTTTAGGTTAGGATTATTTTTTTTTTACCCAGAAAAAAACACAACCATTTTATTCAAGTGTAAGTCTATAATTTCTGCCACTCATTTTGTGTTTTTTAGGCAAGTTTGCGAAAACTTCACCCTGAAAGACATAAAAATCTTCTGTGGCCTGAAGCCTAATGGTTTACCATCACTGGAGGAGACTTAGTCTCTGTACACCCAGAAGGTAGAATTAGGAAAATCAGCAGTCAGTCAATAAGTTTTATTCAGGCCTTAATATGTGCCAAGCACAGGGCTAAATCCTGGGGAATACAAAAATGGGCAAAAACCCTGCCCTCAAGATGCTTATATTTTAGTGGGGAAGGAGAGGAAAGACAACAAGCAAATAGCTGTATATGCATGATTATTTTTTTAAATTGATTTCATGCTGCATTAATCTTTTTTGTATTCAAAGTAGTACTAATATTTGTTGTAACAAAATCTTGAATTGTTCATTTGCCATCTCTTGAAAGTGAATAGGGAATTTTTTGGAGATAAAATACTTTATACTGTTCAATTTCCAAAACAACTGAAATATTGTAGGCAAAAAAAGAAAAAATAAACTTTTTGAAGTTCATTTGACCTTTCAGATCCAACGAATGTCAGAATCAGCTTTTACTGAGATATCTGTCTGTTATAATTAGTACTATCAGTGATAAAGCAATACAAAGTACTAATCTGTAGCCTTAGAACTTAAAATCTCCTAGTGTACCATTTTATCCACCATTTGAAGTCATCTAAAATAAAAGGTTTCTTTTTTTCCTCTCAGATTTCATAGGCTTAATTTACTTTAAAAAAAAAAATCTTCATTTAATATGTATAATGGTCATTGTATTGCTTGCCTTCTGAGTGAGAATGGGAAAGGATGGCAGGAAGGAGAAAATTTCTAAGTGAAAATAAAAATTTTTTAAAGTTTATTTTGGTACAACAAATACTTCCAAATACCCAAAACAAACCCCATAACCCACACAAAGTATATTTCCCTAAGGTAGTGATATATTTTTCAGATTATAGTTTTGGGAAAAAGTAAAAAGATAATAGGATAATGTTTGCATAAAACCTCACCAAATTGTGTGAAACCCAAAACTACACAAGGACACCAGGCTGTTACCTTGTATCTATTTCCCTTCCCTCTCTTGCCTTTAATTGATCCACATGAGTATCTGAAAGAACTCAAGCTTAATGTTTTGTCCTAAATCCTGTAGTTATTACTAAATTCTTTTTGTAATTATGTGTATTAAGATTAAAAGTTCAGTGGTCATTTAAAAGCATAAAATAATATCCACATTGAACATTTTAGTACTGTTACCATACATTTAAATTATTGCTAGCCTAGAAAAATGGAAAACTTTGCTTTTGAAATCCAGAATATTTAAAATAATTGTAATTTCCTTAAGCTACAAAAACATTTCATATCAATAATATACTTAGGACAGTTAACAATAATTACTTAATTGCCTACTACATGTCAGGCATTGCAATAGACAATAGTGATATAAACATAAAACAAAAGTTTTGTAGGCAGGAAGAATGAATGAACCAGAATTAAAATCTGATTATGCAACTTAATAACCCCTATAATATTGGGCACTTAACCTCACCAAGTCCTGGACTAGATTATCTTTGAGGGTCCTTATACCTTAACAATGTATAATCCTTCTAAAATATCTCATCATGACTAGACTCTCAAAGACTATGCCAGCAGAGCACAAATCCTGATTCCCAGAGGCTTTAAATACGAGCCCAGTACATGAGAGTATGTTATCTTATTAACTTGGAAAAATGCTCCACCTATAAGGAGAATTATTAAGAATCATGAGGTTTGAGATGCAATGCCCCTGTGTAAAATTTGGGCTGATATACTACGGACTTCATGCATTTCTGAGTTCCTAAACTTTTTCTGTATCATCTGCTGGCCTTCACATGCCATTTGTGTCTTCTGCAAAACTCCTCAAAATTCCCACTTACTTCCTTATGCTGACAATGTCAAAATATATCAATATATCAAAACTGTGATGGAAAAAGTTGTGATGTGGAAGGAATGACTGTACTAAGTCACAGAAAATTCAAATAAATAAAATGATGGAACCTCTGAAGTATTTATGTAAAATAAAGGCTCTTTAGAAATTCAAAACAATAATCAAAGTATTCTTGTTCTTTATGAAAAGGCAGTAAGGTATTGTGATAAAGCCACTTGACTGGGGAATTAGGAGATCCAGATTCTGTTACTATTATGTGATAAAGGTCAATCAAGTCACCCTAGGGACTGTTTCTTCATCTACAAATGGGATTGTGTTAGTTGACTTTTGAAGTCCCTTCCAGCTTTAGAACTGTGATCCTATGAATTCTAGGTCCTTTCCAGCAGTAACATTTTGATTTGGTTTGCCAGTCAATGGGCTGTAACTAGCCAATTGGAAAAGTAACTGTTTTGAGCTACCTACTTGAGTCATATATTTTATGCTCTCTATAAGTTTATTTTTTGAAAGCTTTTTATTTTCAAAACATATGCATGGATAATTTTTCAACAATGACCCTTGCATAGTCTTGTATTCCAAATTTCCCCTCCTTCCCTTCCCCTAGAGGGCAAGCAATTCAGTCTATGTTATACATGTTAAAATATATGTTGAATCCAAAAATGTGTAAACATATTTATACAATTATCTTACTGCATAAGAAAAATCAAATCAAAAAGCAAAGAAAATGATTAAGAAAAAATTCAAACAGTAACAAAAAAAAGTGAAAATGTTATATTGTGATCCACATTCAGTTCCCACAGTACTCTCTAGAAGATGGTTTCAATCATCTCATTGCTGAAAAGGGTCATGTCCATCAGAATTGTCATATAATATTGCTGTTGCTTTGTACAACGATCTCCTGCGTCTGCTTATTTCACTTATATGCTCTCTGTTATTGTATTGCCTGGCTATATTATTTTTAAATATATTTAGGGTTTTCTAGACAATCTTTTCTCTCTTCTTCCCCCATTCTTTTCACTCATCGATCCAAGTCCTTCAGTGCACACAGCTCTTCCATGAAGCTTCCCCCTTCTGTCCTCACAGAGCCCCACAGCATAATTGTATCCTCTTTTGAACTCATATAATACTTAATATGAACCATTCATTTGATATTCATAGGAGGCTATTTGTTATATCGCCTTCTTAATTTTGCTTTCTGTACCTCTAGATCGAGTGTTTTTCAAAGAAACAGATATGCCATACTCCTTTGTATTGTCAGCATGTAGCATATACAGTATTAATGCTAAATTTTTTTTATCTCCTTTTTCCTTGATTTATACCTTTAAATTGATGTGGGCACTATTTCACCATTTAAAATTTAAATTTACTGGGCATGGAGAGAAAAGGGAATGACAATTTCAAAGAGCAGAATCGTGCTTTGTTGACATTGTGACATCTTCAGTTCTTATGATACATACTGATACCTCCAAAACTGAAGCTAATAAGACCACAATAATAGGGAATAAAATCAATTAGGGACCTTACGTCTATGAACATCAGACTGTGAGCTTCTTCAGACCAAGGAGACTTTGGGGGGTGCTTACCAACAATGTTTAGGAAAATGCATTTTGCATACATAACATGTACTGTATAACTAGATTTTTTTTGGTTGTTTTTTAGATTGAGGTGGAAAAATAAATGTAATATTCTAACAACCTTAACATGTATAAAATACTATCAACATTTATTTGTGGAAATTCCAGAAAGAGCACTGAAGTGCATGGCTCAAACTGTTTGGTACAGAAATTATAATCCTACTCTTTTTCCAGCTGTAGTACTTCATTATTAGTCACTTGGATTGCTTGCAGTGACCTTTTATGTGACAAAAAAATGTAAGGTTGAAGATCAGTGCTGATAGAAACTGGCAACTAGCTTTAGATTTCTGAGTCAATGAATATTAAAGCTAAGCACAAATAAGAATAACAAAAACCAACACAGGACTCAATAAAAGGCCTTCACATGCATGTTTCTAAAGTTTTTTGTAGCCAGTGTTATCAGGAAACCCGTTATATAATGTAAACTTTACTGTTTCCTGCCTGAATTTGAGAATCCTGCATCTAACATTGTAGGCCAGCAGATATATACAGCTCCATTATAGTCATAATTTTATTGAACACTTAGCAATTTGGGGGGAACTGAATGAAACAAAATTGGATATTTGATATGTATCACAGGTTCTACCACCACTGAATAACTATTCTTTCAAGATTCAACATTAAACTACACAAGGTACAATTTTGGTAGAATATTAGGAACTAAGGGGAATCCGGAAATGTTTCTTTCACACATAAGGTGGTGCTAGAATTGAATCTGAAAAAAACAAAAAACAAAAAACCTCCAAGAGATCCAAAAAGACAGAACACAGGAGAAAATGGTTTCTTAGCATGAGGGAACAGTAAGTGCACAAACATGGAGATAGTGTCATGTTTGAAGAATAAGGACATTTTTGACTTTGAAGTGCATAAAAAAAGAATAATGTAAAAATAAGGAAAGGCAAAATTTTTAAATATCGAAGTTGATTCATCCTAGAAGCACCAGCGAGTCACTAGGCTTTATGGACTTTGGAGGTCACATGGTCAGATCTAAGCTTAAGCTGCTTTTAGCAGCTATTTATAGAGGCTTAATTAGAGAGGAAAAAGGCAAGAGTCCAATGTTATTGCAAAAACTGAAATAGAATAGTGTGTTGTCATGTGCAAAAAATGTTGAGGTAGAAACAAATTTTAATAATTGAATGCATATGTAGGAGAACAAGGAGTTGAGGACAACTGGAAGATGATTTTGATCTCTCAACAGAAAAAGGGAAGTTCAGAATAGGGGTAGATTTGGAGAGAAAGTAATGAATTCTTATTTGGATTATTTCTTTTTTTTGAGATACTATGGAGTATCCACTTTGAAATGTCCTATAGACTAGACACTTGATGATGTGGAACTACAGTTTGGGAGAGAAATTAACAATGGAGATAAGCCCATGGAAGATAAAATAACCAAAAGAGAATATGTAGAAGAAGAGGCACCAGAATAGAAAGTAATTTTGCCACTAAGTATCAGAAAAGAACTTATAACAAATGACCACATTAAGACTAGCTGATCAAACTGGAGATATTGCTTTCAATATTTGTATGGCTGCTTCATGGAAAAAGAGTCAGAATTGTTCTGCTTGGCTACAGATGACAAAATTAGCAATAATGAGTATCAAAAGCAAAATGAAAATTTAGGTTTTGTATTAAAAAAACAACAAAACTTATTAGACAACCAAAAGTATAATGGCCTACTATGAGATATAGTATAAAGGTAAATGATCATCTGTCAGGTGTACTACAGATTTTTGTGCAAGTAATGGATGGTTTAGGTTCCAAGAATCCTTATAATTCTAAAATTCTGACTGATCTACTTCCTTTTCAAATTGTAGATTTCTCTGATACAAATCTCCCAAGTAATTCATTAGTAATGCTATATCCACTATACACCTAAAAGGCAGTGTAGAAGTACTCAGTAGTTGTAAGCAAGCTACAATGTTAAAGTGAGATAATATAGATGAACAATAGTGCACACAGTAAGCACTTAATGTTTTTTTTTTCCCTTCTGTTTTCCTTATTGTCTAAACCTCTCAATATTTCAGAGATAATAGTTTCATGACTCAGAGCCCTATATGTATCAACAGTGGAAAAAGGCCTTCTCTAAAGAAAAACTTATTAAAAGCAGCACAGAACTTTCCAAATGCAATCCTTTATTTGGCACTTTATGGTTTTGTTTTGGTTGTTTTGTTAGGCCAAACTTTTTACATTACCTTCATTTCCAAACGTTTCCTTTTCTCCCACTGCCTCCACATATGCTACTTTGAATCAGTTTTTTTCCTACTTTTTCTTCTTTTTGGAAGCAGTTAAATGACTTGCCCAGGCTTGCACAGCTAATAAGTATCTGAGGCCAGATTTGAATTCAAGTTCTCCTGACTCCAGAGCCAGTGCTCTATAGACTGTACCACCAAACTGCTCCTCTTTGAATCAATTTTAAAAGTTCAGAAAAATCTAGCATACTCTAGTCTGATATTGACATATTTTAAACCCACAGTACCCCATTTTAAGAATGAAGGGAAGTGGGGAGCCAAGATGGCGGAGTGCAGACACAACTTTGTGAGCTCCTCTGATCTTCTCTCAAAACAACAGCAGATCAAGCCTCTAAACTGGTTCTGGAGCTCCCCCAATATGTGGAGTACAACACTTTTCCAGCAAAAATTACCATGGAAGAACTCCAGAGCAGGTCTGTTTCAAACAGGCAGGGGGATAGGGTGGTTTGCGAACTCAAGCAGCAGCGCGCAGCCAGGGCAGGAGACAGGGGCTGGGATGGAGTGTGGCAGATTCTAAGCACCTGGGAAGTCCC
This sequence comes from Myrmecobius fasciatus, assembly GCA_023553655.1. Classification (NCBI taxonomy): domain Eukaryota; kingdom Metazoa; phylum Chordata; class Mammalia; order Dasyuromorphia; family Myrmecobiidae; genus Myrmecobius; species Myrmecobius fasciatus. The sequence goes on from JAJPUD010000026.1 coordinate 816,924, forward strand.
TGGAAGACACTTGGGCCACTTTGCTCTGGTTGTGGGCAGGTGCTTTGGCAGATCTGCCTTTGGTAAAAGGTGAATTGAGAACAACTGAGAACATGGGACCTAGCCCAACCAGCCTCACACCAAAAGTCAGCCAGCTGAACTGCCCCAGGGCAGTTTTTTAGATCTCAAGCTCTAAAAAAAATAAGTAAGAAACAGAAAAGAGCTTTCACCATAGACAGCTTTTATGGAGAGAAAGAAGGGCAGACCCCAGATTCTGAGGTTCCTAAAGGGAAAGCAATTTCAGAGGAAACCACAAAAAGAGACATGAGCTGGTCCCCATTTCACAAGGCTTACCTGGAAGACTACATAAAGAATCTCAAAAGAGAGTTAGAAGAAAAATGAGGAAATGAATTGAAATTAGTGCTAGAATGATATAATGCCCTAGAAAAGAGATATGAAAAAGATACCAATTCACTGAAAAACAAAATTGGTAAAATAGAAAAAGACTGCAATGAACCAAAAAATTCAATTGGCCAGTTACAAAAAAAGCTAAAAAAGGTAACTGAAGAAAATAATACTTTAAAAATTAGAATTGAACAAATGGAAGTGAATGACTCAATAAGACTTCAAGAACCAGTCAAACAAAAATAATGAAAAGATATTAGAAAATATGAAATATCTCCTAGGAAAAACAACTGACTTGGAAAACAGATCTAGGAGAGACAATCTAAGGATTACTGGACTCCCTGAAAGCCATGATGAAAAAAAGAACCTAGACGCTATCTTCTAGGAAATCATGAAAGAAAACTGCCCTGGTATTTTAAAATCAGAAGGCAAAATCACCATCGAAAAAATTCACTGACCACCTCCTGAAAGAGACCCCAAAATTAAAACCCCAACGATTATCGTGGCTAAATTTCAGGACTGTTGCACCAAGGAAAAAATATTGCAAGCAGCTAGAAACAATTCAAATACCGAGGAACTGTAATTAGAATCACACAAGATCTGTCAGCTTCCACATTAAAGGATCAAAGGGCCTGGAATCAGATATTCTGAAAGGCAAAGGAGCTTGGATTACAGCCAAGAATAAGCTATCCAGCTAGAATGGGAATCATCTTCCAGGGAAGAAGATGGTCATTCACTGATATAGGAGAATTTCACCTATTTCTAATGAAAAGATCAGATCTGAACAAAAAATCTGATTTCCAAACACAGAACTCAAGAGAAGCATAAAAAGATAAAAAGAGAAAGAACTCTTGAGAACTATATTTCTACTATGGGCATACTTAAAGATTGGGGGTATAATTTGATTTTTACTTTGATAAAAAAGAAAAGAAATTAGAGGTAGAAAGGCTATCATACTGGAAAAAGAGGGGAAAGGAGGCACAATAAAGTTAAAAAAAAAGGAGGTAAAAATAAGGTAAAATCTCATGAAGAGGCAAAGAAAATCTAATATAATTGAGGGAAAGAAAGGAGGGCGATGAGCTTTGTGTGAATCTTAATGTCATCAGATTGGGCTCTAAAAGAGTATATCAGACATTTGGTTTCACAGGAAAAACTTGTCCCTCCTTATAGGGAAGTAGGAGGGAAAGGAGGAAAAGTAAGGGATAGACTTATAGAAGGGAAAATAGAAGAATTAGGGGAAAGATGTAAAAAAGAGGGAGGAGGACTGCTAGAGGGAGTTGGTCATCAAAAACAAAATACTGGGGAGGAGGGAAGGGAGAAAGGGGAAAGGAAAGAGAAAAACATAATTTGGGGTAAGTAAGATGGCAAGAAATACAGATTTAGTTATTTTAACTGTGAATGTGAATGGGATGAACTCTCCCATAAAAAGTAAGTGGACAGCAGCCTGGATTAAAAGCCAGAATCCCACAATATGTTGTTTACAAGAAACACATCTAAAACACAGAGATACATACAGAGCAGAATTTTTTATGCTTCAGGTGAAAAAAAAAAAAAGCAGGGGTAGCAATCCTTATCTCAGATCAAGTAAAAGCAAAAATAGATCTAATTAAAAGAGATAAGGAAGAAACTATATTTTACTAAAGGTTACCACAGACAATGAAGCGGTATCAATACTAAACATATATGCACCAAGTGGTATAGCATCCAAATTCCTAGAGGAAAAACTAACAGAGATGCAAGGAGAAATAGACAGCAAAACTATACTAGTGGGGGATCTCAAAGTTGCTCTCTCAGAGTTAGTTAAATCAAACCACAGAATAAATAAGAAAGAAGGAGATAAATAAAATATTAGAAAAGTTAGGTATGATAGTTCTTTGGAGAAAATTGAATGGAGACAGAAAGGAATTTACTTTTTTCTCAGAGGTTCATGGAACTTATACAAAAATTGACCATGTGTTAGGGCATAAAAACCTCAAAATCAAATGCAGAAATAGCAAATGCATCTTTTCAGATCATGAAGCAATAAAAATCACATGCAATATAAGGCCAGGAGAAAATAGACCAAAAGTTAATTGGAAATTAAATAATCTAATTTTAAAGAATGAATAGGTGAAAGAGCAAATCATACACACAATCAATATTTTCATCCAGGAGAATGACAATAATGAGACAACATACCAAAATTTGTGGGATACAGCCAAAGTGGTTATAAGGGGTAATTTTATATCTCTAGATGCTTACTTGCATAAAATAGAGAAAAAGAAGATCAATGAATTGGGATTACAATTTAAAAAGCTAGAAAAAGAGCAAATTAAAAACCCTCAATTAAATACCAAATTGGAAATGCTGAAAATAAAAAATTATATGATTAATAAAATTGAAAATAAGAAAACTATTGAATTAATAAATAAAACTCAGAGTTGGTTTTATGAAAAAAACCAACAAAGTAGATAAACCTTTAGTTAATTTGATTAGAAAAAGGAAAGAGGAAAATCAAATTGTTAGTCTCAAAAATGATAAGGGAGAACTTTCCTCCAATGAAGAGGAAATCAGAGCAATAATTAGGAGTTACTTTGCCCAACTTTATGCCAATAAATATGATAATCTAAATGAAATGGAGAAATATCTACAAAAATATAGATTGCCCCTGTTAACAGAAGAGGAAATAAATTATTTAAATAGCCCCATTTTACAAAAAGAAATAGAACAAGCTATTAATCAACTCCCTAAGAAAAAATCTCCAGGGCCAGATGGATTTACATGTGAATTCTAGCAAACATTCAAAGAACAATTAATTCCAATACTATATAAACTATTTGAAAAAATAGGGACAGAAGGTATACTACCAAATTCCTTCTATGATACCGATATGGTGCTGATAGCTAAACCAGGTAGGGTGAAAATAGAGAAAGAAAACTATAGACCAATTTCCCTAATGAATATTGATGCAAAAATTTTAAATAAGAAATTACCAATGAGATTACAGAAAGCCATACCCAGGATAATACATTATGACCAAGTAGGATTTATACCAGGAATGCAGGGATGGTTCAACATTAGGAAAACTATCAATTATATTAATAACCAAACTGACAAAAATCATATGATTATCTCAATAGAGGCAGAAAAAGAATTTGATAAAATCCAAAACCCATTCCTATTAAAAACAGTAGAGAGTAAATTAATAACACTAGGAATAAATGGGCTTTTCCTTGAAATGATTAGAAGCATCTACTTATAACTATCAGCAAGCATATGTAATGGAGACAAATTAGAAACCATTCCCAATAAGATCGGGAGTTTAACAAGGCTGCCCACTGTCACCATTACGATTTAATATTGTATTAGAAATGTTAGCTTTGGCAGTAAGAGAAGAAAAAGAAATTAAAGGAATTAAGAGTAGGTAATGAGGAAACCAAATTATCACTCTTTGCAGATGATATCATAGTATACTTGGAGAACCTTAAAGACTCAACTAAAAAATTATTAGAAACAATTCACAACTTTAGCAAAGTTGCAGGATACAAAATAAATCCACATAAATCATCAGCATTTTTATATATTACCAACAAAGTTCAGCAGCAAGAGATACAAAAAGAAATTTCATTCAAAACAACTGTTGATTGTATATTTAGGAATCTGCCAAGGAAAAGTCAGAAACTATACGAACTAAACTACAAAACACTTTCCACACAAATAAAGTCAGTCTTAGTCAATTGGAAAAACATCAAGTGCTCATGGGTAGGCCAAGTGAATATAATAAAAATGACAATACTACCCAAACTAATTTACTTATTTAGTGCCATACCAATCAAACTCCCAAGAAATTATTTTACAGATCTAGAAAAAATAGTAGCAAAGTTCATTTGAAAGAACAAAAGGTTAAGAATTTCAAGGGAATTCATGAAGAAAAAAAAAAAAGGCCGATGAAGGTGGCCTTGCTGTACCAGATCTAAAACTATATTATAAAGCAGCAGTCATCAAAACCATTTGGTACTGGCTAAGAAATAGAGTAGTTGATCAGTGGCATAGGATAGGATTACAGGACAAATTAGGAAATAACTATAGCAATTTAGTGTTTGATAAACCCAAAGACCCCAGCTTTTGGGATAAGTACTCACCATTCGACAAAAACTGCTGGGAAAATTGGAAACTAGGGTGGAAGAAATTAGGGCTTGACCCACACCTAACACCACATACTAAGGTAAGATCTAAATGGGTTCATGATTTAGACATAGTGATATAAGCAAATTAAAGGAACATAGGATAGTTTACCTCTCAGACCTATGGAGATTGAATAAATTTTGTCCAAAGAATTGGAACTCTTAATTGAATACCAGATAGATAATTTTTATTATATTAAGTTTAAAAGTTTTTGCACAAACAAAACTAATGCAGACAAGATTAGGAGGGAACCAATATATTGGGAAATCATCTCTACATTTAAGGGTTCTGATAAAGGCCTCATTTCTAAAATATATAATTATCTCATATTTATAAGAATTCAAGCCACTCACCAATCGATAAATGTTCAAAGGATATGAACAATTTTCAGATGAAATTAAAACTATTTCTAGTCATATGAAAAGGTGTTCCAAATCACTATTGATCAGCGAAATGTAAGACAACTCTGAGCTAGCACTACACACCTGTCAGATTGGCTAAAATGACAGGAAAAGATGATGAATGTTGGAAAGGATGTGGGAAAACTGAGACACTGATACTACCACATTGTTGGTGGAACTGTGAACGGATTGAACTCTTCTGGACAGCAATTTGGAATTATGCTCAAAGTTATCAAACTGCATATCCTTTGACCCAGCAGTGTTTCTATTGGGCTTATATCCCAAAGAGATCTTAAAGGAAAGGGATCCACATGTGCAAGAATGTTTGTGGCAGCCCTTTTTGTAGTGGCTAGAAGCTGGAAACTGAATGGATGCCCATCAATTGGAGAATGGCTGAATAAATTATGGTATATGAATGTCATGGAATATTATTGTTCCATAAGACACAACCAGCAGGATAATTTCAGAGAGGCCAGGAGAGACTTGCATGAATTGATGCTGAGTGAAATAAGCAGAACCAGGAGATCATAATACACAGCAACAAGACTAAATGATGATCAATTCTGATGGACATGGCTCTCTTCAACAATGAAATGTTTCAAACCAGTTCCAATTGTTCAGTAAATAAAAGCCATATACACCCAGAGAGGGGGATATGAAATGTGGACCACAACATAACATTTTGATGCTATTGATGTTTGCTTGCATTGGGTTTCTCAGATTTTTTTTTTCTTGTAGATACTTTTTTAGCACAGCAGGCTAAGTGTGGAAATATGTATACATATATTGTATTTGTCAAGTATTTTAACATAATTAACATGTAGTGGATTTCCTGCCATCTAGGGGAGGGGTGGGGACTGGGCAGGGGGGAATTTGTAACAGAAAGCTTTGTAAGGGTCAGTGTTGAAAAATTACCCATACATATGTTTTGCAAATAAAAAACTTAAAAAAAAAAATGAAGTGGTAATCTTCTCAAGGTGAAAATTGGCTTATGTCTTCCCATGTGCTTTTCTGTATTTTTCGTATTTCTTACATACGTAATATTCCATTAATTATCTACTACAGCTTATCTAGCTAATGACCAATCGAGGGGCATTTATTGGTTCTTATTGCCACTACAGAAATACTGTACTTTGTTGTGTGGGACTCGTCTTTGACCTTCCTGGAATATATCTTAGAGATGGACCTCTCAAACTAGTCATTTTCTTGGCACACTTTTAAATTGCTTTCCACAATCATCAATTCACAGAATTCTCAAGTAATGAATCTGGGTATATAGTTGTCTTCAGCAGACCACTCAACGATGATCTTTGCCAAGTTTATATGACACCTGTGAATTTATGGTCTCATGTAAAAGGCTATGCAGTATTTGTTACTGTGATTAGTACACAGCTAAGAGCATCTGGAGAACCTCACCATCAAAAAGGAATGCCTCTTCCATTTAGACTAACTTTTTCCAATACATAACCAGAGTTTCATGAGTCAATTAACACTGATAATCAGAGTTCTGTTGAGCCAATTTCTTGCTGTTGTTACATCTTTTCAAAGGACCTCTTGTGATTTAGATATATAGATGGGATATCTTGCTGAGAATCTTTGAGACAGTATTTAACTTTACTGTACCAAATAGGATCTTGTATTTTCCTGTGTATTTCAGCCAATTACATGAAAATTGCCAATTATTTATAATTAAACCAAGTGTTTAGTATACCTACTCTGCTGGCCAGCAAATACTTTTCGACTTGATCCCTCAAAATTATCACTGCCAGTACTGATCCTTCATTTGTACTTGGTCTATTCAAATTTCTCTTACTTTCACAATTTATATATTTTCATATAGTAAATATGGAATTCTGATAGAAGCCAATATGTTTCTGCTGTCTTTGACAAGAGTTCATTATAGAAATCTTAAAATCTTTTTAATGTTTTTAGACAGTATAACTGGGTCCAAGCCCTTTGGAAACTTGTCTTTCCTTTTGCTAGTTCTTGTTTTAGGAGAGGAATCTACTCACTACCTTCTATCATACTTCAAACAATTTTCAAGAGGAGTGCATATTCGGAACTCATGTTGCTCTTGGTAATATTGTTACAATGGATAAATGTAATAGCTTACACTTAGGTTGAAAAAAATAGTATTTCATAATATCAGAAAGCAGTCAGTCAAGGTATACCTATTTGGGTTAGCATTGAGAAGCAAATTTCTAGGCTTAAGGATATTAGTCCCACTGTACAATTCCTGATCAGAGCAGAGTAGTAAGTTTAATTCTGGTTACCAGATTTTAGGAAGATTGAGACTATGCTAATTAAGGATCTCTTACTATCATGACATATTAAGATCAGCTAAAGGAAATAGTGGAGAATAGAATGGAATATGAAAAGTAGTAAGATACCTAATGAGTCTGTTGAAGAGGTAAGATCTATTCTGTTTAACCCTATGTAGCACAAGTAGAAACAAGGATTGGAAGTTGCATAAATCTATGCTTGATATAAGAATATACTAAGTAAAGATGTAAAAGTGGCTATATTCTGAGGTCACCTCAGCAGGTAATGGATTACCCTTCTCTGAAGATTAGATAACTTATTTGCTAAAGATTTTCTTATTTAAGTCTTGGTTGGACTAGATGAATTTTGAGGTCCTTCTGATATTCGGATATTTCCAAATTTGTTTGGGTTTTTTGATTTTGGGTTTTTTTTTGTGGGGGGGTGTCAGGGAGCAGAGAAGCAAAGTTCTATTCCAATGAAACAGAGCACACAGGTTAGTTTGGATTCTGAGGTAAGTCAGAAGTCTAAGCTATCAAGCTTGAAAAAAAAAACCCAAATATATAATCAAAGGCTATAAAATTGTGCATATTCTTTGATCCAGCAATACCATTTCTAGATCTGTATCCCAAAGGGATTACAAAAAAAGGAAAAAGAACCCACATATACAATATATTTAAAGTAGCTCTATGATGACAAAGAACTGGAAATTGAGGGTGATACCTATCAATTGGGAAATGCTAAATAAATTATGGTATACAACTATAATAGAATGCTACTCTGCTACAAGAAATGATGCTACATAAAATGATGATTTCAGAAAAACCTGTAAAGACTTACATGAACTGATGATGAGTGAAATGAGCAGAACAGGAAAACACTGTACACAGTATCAGCAACATTTTGTGATTATCAACTATGAGACTCAACTCTTCTCATCTATACAATAACCCAAGAAAATTCCAAAAGACTTGTGATGGAAGACATCTATATCCAGAAAAAGAACCATGGAGTCCAAATGCAGATCAAAGCATATTAATTTCACTTTTTTTTTCTTTTTTCCCTTTTGTTCTGATTCTTCTTTCCCAAAATGACTAATATGGAAACATGTTTAACATCATTATGATTATACATGTATTCCCTATAACAAATTACTTGCTGTCTTAGGGAGGGAGAGGGAAGGGAAAAAATTTGGAACTCACAATCTCATAAAAAATTGAATGTTGAAAGAATTGTCTCAAATCAGTTCCAATAGTTCACTGAAGAAAACCATATACACCCAGAGAGAGGGATATGAAATATGGACCACAACATAACATTTTCATGCTCTCTATTGATGTTTGCTTGCATTATGTTTCCTTTCTCTGATTTTTTTTTTCTTGTAGATAGGATTTTTCTTGCACAACTTGTTAAGTATTTCAACATAAATAACATGTAGTGGACTTCTTGCCATCTAGGGGAGAGAAGGGGACTGGGGATAAAATTTATAATGGAAAGCTTTGTAAAGATCAATGCTGGGGAACTACCCATACATATGTTATACAAATAAAAAGCTTTAATAAAAAACAAAAATAAAAACAAAAAAAAAGAATAAAGGAAGAACAGTAAAAAAAAAATGAATGCTGAAATGTAATTGAAAAAAAAACACTATTACGTGCAAAACAAAACAAGCAAACAAAAAGCCAATAACAAACAGCAGACAAGAAGAAAAACCTGCAGAAAACTAAGCACAAGAAATTAAATCGGAATTATTTATACATGGAACTAAAAGAAGACAGATGAATATAAAATGAAAAAGATCTGCCAGTATATCTATACTAATCCATTAATATATTAAATCAATTTTAAAATGAATTATATTGCCATGATAAATCAAACTGTTCTCATTTACATAGGTTGACCTTTTTCCACAATGACTGTTACAAGATAGTATGAAAAGAAATATCTGAATGTGAAAAGCTGCAGCTTTGGAACATTTATAAATAATAATTGTTAACTACTACTACTCTGTGATGCTGTGGTCCAAGAACTGAGGCAATATATTTACTGAAAGATGTGAACTATATGAATATTGGTGTTCTCATTATAAATGAAGACAGAAAACAAGGAAGTTGCAAGGAAAAGATTTCTCTTTAGAAAACCAACAAGATTTGGCAGAGTTGGTTTTTTTTGTGATTCCAAAGGCAATAAGAAATATTTAATGGGATATTAGATGATAATGAAATAAAAAAACACTCAAGATTTACAAAGTCTTTTCTCCAAAACAACTCTGTGAAGCAGACAAAACAAAAAACAACAACAACAACAACAAAAACCCTCCCCTTTTACAAATGAAGAAATTCAGGTTCAGATAAAGTTACTTGCCTAAGTACTGTCATACCAAGTGGCAGAGTCAGGAGATCAGGATTTGATCCCTCCTAACTCCAAATACAGGGCTCTTTCCACTATGCTACTCTTAACTGCTCATCCTGAACCTGAAACACTTGTGATAAGAATAAACAAAAGGTCAACTAGACTGTAGCCTATATGCCACCATCTATTATAAGGAATGGAATGGAAATTCTATAAACTCAGTAATACCCTGCAAACAGAACATACACATGGCATAAAGCACTTGTACTAATTGATTCAATGTAAAGTTGAGCTTTAAAAATAATAAAATTTTCATAACCTATAGTATCAGATTAAGAACAAGTGGCCAAAGGCTTGTTAAACTGGACACTAACTACCTGTATCACAAATTCTGTCTTTAAAGAGAAATTGGGAAGACAATAGATATGGACAACACCAAATAAAAAAATGAAACATGACATGAAAAAAATGGTTGCTGATTTGGAAGTCTTTTCTGAATTCATTTTGTTGTCAGACCAAATCAAAATAACAACAAAGTCAAAACCAATAGCAAATTTTTAAAAAACAACAAAAAACACACCCAACAGATAAGGTGGTAACACTAGAGGCAACTATAAGTTTCAGCTTGATCTATTAAAACATTATTGAGGCCTCCAATTGAAAAAAGGATAAAGAAAAATACAATGATGCCAGTTATCAATACTATCTATAATGTAACTGATACAAAGCAATTGTTAGTTAACAGAGGTGCAGCCCTAAAGTAGGTTATTTTCTGTAACTTATTAGCTGTATCACCATGACCAAGTAATTTAAATTTCTAAACATATTAAGTTGTACATCTCACACCCAATACCAAGACAAGGGTTCATGATTGAAACATAAAACACTGTGAGCAAAAGCAGGAGATCAAGAAATACTTGGAAGGGAAAAAAAGAAAAAGATACTTGATCTGTCAGTTCTTTGGAGAAGGGAAGAATTTATGACCAAAAATGACATGAGAACATCATGAAATATAAAATGAATAATTTTGATTACATTAAATTAAAAGTGTTTTGCACAAACAAAACCAATGCAGCCAAGAGAAGCAGAAGCTGGGAAACAATTTTTATAACTAGTGTTCCTGATAAAGGCTTTGTTTGTAAAACAGAGAACTGGCTCAAATACGTAATACAAATCATTTCCCCATTGATCACTGGTCAAAAGATAAATAAAATTAAGAAATGAAACTTCATATGAAAATTCAAATGAAAAAACTAAAGCCATTTGTAGTCATACGAAAATGTGTTCTAAATCACTATTGATTGGAGAAATGCAAACTAAGAGAATTTTGAGGTACCACCCTACAATTCTCAGATTAGCTAAGATGACAGGAAAAGATAATGATAAATGCTGGAAGGGATATGGAAAAACTGGGATACTAATGCATTATTGATGGAGTTGTAATGTGAGAGAACAAATGGAACTATGCCCAGAAGGCTACAAAACTGCATACCCTTCAATCCAGCAGTGTTACCATTGGGTCTGTATCCCAAAGAGATGATATAAGGGAAAGGACCCACATGTGCAAAAATGTTTGTAGCAGCCCTTTTTTTACGACAAAGAATTAGAAATTGAGTAGATGTCCATCAACTGGGAAATGACTAAACAACTTGTGATATGTGAATGTTGTGGAATTTTACTATTCTATAAAAAATGATGAGCAGCTTGATTTCAAAAAAGCCTGGAAAGACTTACATGAATTGATGCTGAGTGAAGTGAGCAGAACCAAGAAAACATTGTACACAGTAATAGCAAGATTATATAATGGTCAACTATGGTAGATTTAGATCTTCTTAGCAATGCAGCAAACTAAGACAATTCCAATAGATCTTATATGGAAAATGCTATCCACACCCAGAGAGAGAACTATGAAGACTGAATATGGATCAAAAGATTATTTTCAGATTTTTTTGTTTCTTTTTTCTTGTGATTTTTTTTTCTCTTGGTCTGATTTTTCTTACACAACATGACAAATATGGAAATATGTTTTAAGTAATTGTACAGGTATAACTTGTATCAGATTGCTTGCTGTCTTGGGGAGGAAGGGAAGAGAAAAAATTGGCACAAAAAATCTTACAAAAAATGAATGCTGAAAGTTACTTTTACATGTATTTGGAAAAATAAAATATCGATTTTTTAAAAAAGAATGTTAATCTGTGGACACGTTTGATATACATAAATCGAAGTGAGTTTCCTAGATGGATTAATTCATTCAGCCCTAACCAAAAACAAACAAAACTTCCTGCCACAATGAAAAGGCAGGAAGAACACAAAAACTGCTACAAGCAGGAAACAGGTTTTTGAGTAGTCATCTCACACTACAGAGGAAAACCATGAAGAGGAAAATTAATATGCAGAAACCAAGATACAAGATCCTACTGAGATTACTTCATCATCTACAGTTGAAACTAAGAGTATAAAAGATGGAAAAAGATTTAACAAATCAGTCAGCACTTTAGCGAATTGGCAGAAGTAGTAGTCGAGGATCTCCGAAATACTATATAGAATGAGAGAAAATGTTGCAACATTTTTCTACAAAATGACAATTCCATTTTCAAAAATTTGAGTTTGCCATTTTAATTTAAATGCTTGACAAAATTCTAAATCGTATTAGTAAGGTGATATTTGTTAGTTCACATCTTGTGCAAGATCCAACATGCTTCAACAAGAACAGGTCGTGCCAGTGTAATCTTTTTCTGGCAGAGATATTAAGACTGGCAGATCAAAGCAATAATAGTTTACAAACTATCAATAACCATGTGAAAAAATGCTCTAAAGCATTAACATTTAAAGAAAAGCAAATCAAAGCAATTTTGAAATTCCATCATACACCTGTCAAACCAAATTTCTGTAACAAAACATATTTGATGTTCTCATTTCTCATAATAGCTCATATTTGATGGCAAAGCATAACATTTTTTGATTGGGAAAAAAAAAAGGCCTCAAAGATAAAATGTCTTACATATGTTAAAGATACCTTAATAGGTGGTTCTATAATCCCAAGTAACAACATAAAACAAGACATAACAACAGGAAGACATGCTTTCTAGAGAATTCAACTGTCAAAGAGAATGTCCTACAGCCCACATGGAAAGAATCCCCATAGAGAGCAACATCCTTTGGATACTATTTGCTGGTGACCAAACTCCAGAATCAAATCAATAAAATGTAGATATTGAGCACTCCTCACTGAAAATTATGACCAACCAAAAGAAAAGAATTTCATAATTCACATGTATACAACTAAATGGATTAAGGATATCTGGTTAGACAATGATATGAGTTACATGGGAAATCTGGGTTATTCCATTAACACAAATGTCTTGGGATAGGTATTGCAAAGAATTGAGTAAAAAAAAGAATGGGCTAGACTGAAGTTAGGATATTTTATAGTATTCTGAACACTTCAAAACTGTTCCTTTACCAAAATTATCTTTTTTCCAATGTCTCTATAAAGATTACAAATCATAGGACACAATCTATGAAAAAATAAAACTATATGCACTGCTGTGCAATGGAAATATTCTGGTGAATACAAATAGTATTTTTGCATTGAATTTGTATTTGAATACAATGTACTATCAATGATAATGCATATACAAGAGGTAGTGTGGAAAAATTTGGGTAATAATAAGAAAAATAATTGTAAGGACCTGCTCTAATGTTGCTGAATAGACATTAATTATACTTAACAACAGATTGTAACATCATGAATATAGGGCTTTTCTTAAACTTCTTAAATGACTAATTAGGCATTTCCAATAGTACTTAAATTTTAATGTAAAATAATATAGATCGACAGACATTGCTGTGCTATTATATACCCCAGTCTGAGATTTACAAGTAGGCAGCTACTTATGATTACATCTTATCTTCTTACAAGACTGTACAAAAATCAATTAGGTTTTTATTTAACTTGGCTTAATCTTATGAATTCTTTGATTCATTAAAGACATGTCATTTGATCAGAAGTTGCTTTTTAGAAGCATGAAAAGTTTTATGCTTCCAAATACATGTTAATGTATCAACTGCAACAGACTAGCTGATATAGTGTTTCATTTAAATTTGTAAAGTTGTACGTTAACTAAATTTCCTTGATCCAGAATTTCTCCATATTTAAACATCCTTAATATCATAAAGATCATAATAGTGATTATGATCTAGCAAAATAAAACTTTTACATTTTTATTACAAATCTCAAGGAATGACAACTGGAGTCTTCAATGATTGCCTTCACAGTAAAAACAGAAAACATAAATTATGTTTCAGGGCCTAATGTAGACAGATATTTTTACTTATTGTGTTAGTATGGATTTTGGGCAATAAAATAAGTTTTCATTCACTGAATAAAAAATTTTAGGCTAGGACTTAACCCGTTTTTAAATTCAACTCCTCCATTTCATCGTTTAAAATCCAGATTAGAAACCATGTTTCCCAAGTAAGAGAACATTTCCAACTGAAAACATTCCCTATATATTCCTAGTTGGTAGTTTAAAGATCAAAGTTTACAAAAAGGAGTGTTAACTATTTTTTGAGTCTTCCCTGTTACATAGCGATGATACTTGGTTACAGTTAAGACTAAGATCCTTCCTCAAACTCCTAATGTTAATAAAATTTCTTATCCAAGTAGGTAAAACCATTACAATTCAGTAATCTATTCATGAATTGACCACCTAAAAGACAATTTCAGGGGTAGAAAATGTTTATACTGGTGATATTCCACACCATCTTTTATTTGTGGTTTAGAATCTAAAACAAAAAAAAAACCTTAAAGACCACCAAATCACATGTATTTTAATTTGTGAAAGGATACAAAGGATTCTCCTTTTCATCCCCATTCACAAGTGCAAATGTTATTAAGATACTGGAAGATTTTGGGGAAAAGTACTCCTTGGATGGATGGCATTCATTAGCCATTTCATTAATGGTCTAATAGCCATTCCAAGCATTTAATTCTGTTTTAATTGATGTATGACCATCATTTTATCAAGTCTCTTTTCCAAATGATATAATAATGAATTCCGATAACTAGGAATACTTTTTTAGCATTCTCAGTCATGGACACCCTATTTTATGACGCCAGTTGTTTACATGTTAAAATGAACAAATTATATTACATCTCAATGCAATGATGAAACTTAGCAAATTATCCACAGAAATTTAGAAAACATCAAACTCAAGTATATCATTATAATATTGCTGTATTTACTGACAGTCACACACATTTATGATTGTGCTAAAGAAACAATTTCCACAGTTATAGGTGGTAAGAAGCTTTTAAAACGTCTAAGTATATAAAATTTTAAATATTAATTATGGCTACAGCTTTAGCCAAAAATGTTCCAGCTGAGTTTCCCTGTAGAATTTTATTCTGAAAATAAATGTTCACTGGAAGTTTATTCTGGAAAAGCATTTTAAGATACAAAAACTTTATAGAACTGAACTATTACAAATCAATCAGATGATTCTAAAGATATGTACAATGTGTTAACTAATCTAAATAGAAACATCATATTGCACATTTACCTTTATTTTGATGCCTGATGCGATATATAATTTCAAACTGTTGTGAAGTTATTCCATGAATTTTCAACTATATAAATATCAGAACTAAATTCACTGTAAAAGTCATTTTGATAAACATGCATTTATTAACTTTTAGATAAATGCATAATTGCCAAAAATTTATGAACCTATGCAGATGTACAAGAGCACACTACACATATCTATTTTTATCTTTTAAGAAAACACTGACCTTGGCAAAAATCTGGCAATATTCTTACTGTTAGAGAAACATTTTAAAATTTATTCTGCGTCCTGTACCTTGTACGCTTTTCTTTTAAAGAAAACTAAGCATTTTTCTTCACAGAGTAACTTAATTACTGCCAATATAAGCATATTGTCATATAATATCCTGGAAGCAACTGGGCACTAAATTAGAATTCCTCTATACTTTTTGTTCTATCCACCAGCCTACAACTGGTTTAATTGCTTGATCCGTATCACAATTCTTTGGGAACTGACAGTTTTGATGTTATGCCACTGATGTGTGTCTTTATAACAGAGTTTTTCTCAACATATCTGAGGTCATATTACACTTCAAAAATAAAAATAAAAGCACCACAAATTGAATTGAATCTCATTTCTATAATTACTCATATTCAGAATATACTTCTAAAATAGAAATGGGTGGCTTCATAGTATAGTTCCAGAGCTGAGTATTTGTGTCAAACACGATCAGTTCATTGCAAATAATCCTACTGTGCATTGGCTTGATTGATTTAAGCAAATTTCATTTTACAGAGTGATCCATACCTTATACACAGCGAATATTTTACTTGAAAATCCAAAATAGGAGGAAAAGCTTAGAAAGCTATTAAATACTTCCATAGAGAAAAATATAGGTCTATTTCTGGCCCTCTCTCACACCCTCAATGGTGGATTTTGACAAGTCCATGAATACAATTTACAAACTTTTGACAAACTATATAGGTTAAAACCATATGGGGGATTACCTTTAAAACCTATTATACAAAAATCCAGCTGCCTTTTTATAAAAGTACTTTCCTTAGTTAAAAATCATAAAATTAAGGTGCAAGAAGTTAACAAAAATGAACTAAAGAGCTTTATTGACATCACAGTACATTCAATAGTAATTTTAAGAACATTACAGCTGAAAGAGAGAATGGTTTGTTTTATATTCTTATTAAGCACTATTTTGAAAAAAAAATGTAATACAAAGAAATCCTATTAAGTAACTTGGAGCAGCATTTGGAAAAAATACACCTATTTACAGATTTAAAAAAAAAAAAAATTCTGTTTTCACCTACACAGCCACAATGTGCCTCTATAATGAGACAAGCCCTTAAAACTCATGGAATTTTTTAACAACATCATGGCATTCGTGCCACATCACTCCTCAGCGCTTACGACGGGGAGGGGATGGTGATCTGAAAAATAAAGGGAAAAGACAAAATTTAAAGATGAAATTCATTTTAGACTAAAGAATCTGCAATTTAAAATAAATAAATAAAAGTATATAGGTTTTCTAAAGTTACTTTAAGTCTATGATCATTATATCAAGTACCAAACTGAGTTCATTTAAAAAGAGAGAGAGAAAGGACACTTTCAACTTTGAACAAATTCAGTCAAATTAAAAATAAATTCAGACAAAAAACTTTAAAAAGTATACTACCTTGATCGGGACTTAGACTTGTGTTTGCGGCTTGCCTTCTTACCAGACCTTTGAGATTTCTCCATGGATCGCGACCGACTATGTTTAGGCTTCTTAGCCTTCTTTTCTTTACTACTTCCCGGAGATTCAGAACTGCTCCTTGCACTAGAATCAGAGCCTGAATGTTTTTTACTATCTTTGGTAGAACTTTTCTTACTCTCCTGTCTAGAATCCTGTCTTAAAATTTTAATAGATATTGAATCACTTCGAGAGAATGTTCTTTCACTTTCTCTTTTTCTTTTTAACCTGTCATCTTGGCTACTAGATTTACTGTCTTTTTCTTCCCTTTTTTGCTTTTCTTTTCTTCTATCCTGTTCCCTCTCCCTTTCTTTTTCCTTCTTTTTCCTATCTTTATCTAAGCTTCTACTCCTCTCTTTTTTTCGCTCTTGATCTTTGCCATCACCTTTATGCTTATGACTGCTCCCACTAAGATTACCACGCTGATCATCAGCTTTACGTCTCTCTCGACTTCTACTACGAGTAGCACGATTGGCGCGCCTATCTCTTGAGCGACTTCTGGTTCTACGTCTCTCTCGGGAAGGAGTCCTATTTCTTCTTCTGTCTCTCTCTATACTACTTCTGCTAGATCTCCTCCTATCTCTTAGTTTGTCCCTAGCTCTGTTACTCTCTCCTTTAACTCTACGAGAGTAACTTCTACTCCTGCTGCGTCTAGGTTTATGCAGTGGAGACCTGCTATGACTATGTCTCTTCTTTCTTTTAGGAGAAGATGAACGTGAAGAACTGCGGCTGCTACCTGAGCTAGAACTGTATGATGAACTAGATACACTGCTGCTGCTACTGCTGCTTCTGCTATTGCTGCTAGTACTACCACTACTAGAACTTCCTGACTGACTCCTTCCTAATCTCTCTTTTTCTTTATGATCTTTTTTTGGTTCTAAATTTGGTGTAGTTTCATTTGGCATCCTTTTCTTTTCATTAACCATGTCACCATCTGCTTCTCTTGCTTCTAGTAGTGATAAACTGCTATTTTGCTCTTTGTGGATGAATTCATTAATTTCTTTTGTAACCCTTTCATTTTGTTGCTTTTCTTCTGGAAAAGAAAAACAAAAGTCTTGCTAAGAATAATGAACTGGACAGAAAATGATCTGATAATGTCATACAAAGATAAATTTCATTTATTTAAAATACTATTTTATATAGTTGTAAAAGGATAAAACATATATATATATATATCTGTGACCATTTTGAGAGAAAATATCTATTCCCCCTTGATATATATGGACAATTAATGTATTCACTAGTAAATTAGAAATAAAAAGTCATGTAGCTGTGTAATAGACACTAATTACAGAAAATAAGATCAAACTGTATACTTCCTGTAAAAAGTTTTTTCAGATTTTTCTAAATTTTATATTCTCCCACAACAGAAGTTTGCCAGTTTAAAAGTGCAAAACTCTTGTGAAATCAAACTTTAACTTTTAAAACTGTAGCAAAAATGATATTCTCTATTTCTCTAAAAAGACATAACAACAATTTGGTATTTAAAAGTTCTTTCAGTAGTCAATCATCTTACTTGTCAAAATGTGGTCTGGCATCCTTGTTTCAAAAATTTGTATTTTGACTGATGAACAAAAATGAAAAAAAGCACAGACACCTAAATTAAAGTCTTCAAAAGATCTATTGCAGTCCTTAAGACTCATCAGAACTCTTATCAACCTCACTTGACACCTGTGTCACATAGACTCAACCTGTACACTTTGGCAGCTATGACACAATACCAAAGTGAAATGAATGAAGTAACTTTAAAATAAACAGAATTATTTAATATTTAAGAAATTAATAATTACACAACTGAAATTATTTAATTGGAATTTAACTTTAAATTCACAAATAAAAAGCTACAAAGTATCAACTACTTAAATGCCAGCTAAAAGTGAAAGATATTTAATTAACACAAGCCAAAGGGCATTTTATTCCCAGAAAGTTTATTATCTAACAGAAAGAGAATGTTTAAAAAAAGTTTTAAGGGGAGGGATAGTAAGGAAGAAATGGAACAACAAACACATCCAAAATTAAAAGTGTTTTATTTCACCTCAACTTTGTGGAATTTTAAAACTTGCAATATAACTGAAACAGTTTTTAAGTAAATTGCATACTAGCATAATTTTTTTTAAATGCCTAATTTCAAATCTATCCTTTTGATTTTTTTAATGAATTTATCAAAATTGTTTCATATCTAAATAAAGTAAAAAAATACATACCTTCCACTTGTTTATCATGCAAGAGCTGCTGTTCTCTCTCTTTTCTCCAAAATGCTTCCTGTTTTTGCCTAATTCGGTGTCGTAATTCCTCATCATCAGTATCAGATGACTCAGAGCCTCTGTCACTCCTCTCATCTTCACTGTCTCCTGATCCATAACCACCCAGTCCACCTGCGTGCATAAAGCCCAGTCTATCACAAGGAAAAATTATATCTTATTTTAAAAAATCTGAGGGGCCAAAAGGAAAGTTTATTCCTTTTTCACTACTTCTTCTTGGAAGAAGGTGCTTATTCGGGATGGGGAAGAGTAGACATGCCACTGTCATACCCTGAGTCAAACAGCTATTTAGTATTTTATCTTACCTATTCTCCTGGAACATTTCATCTATTTCTCAACAACCAGGCACGGTCATAATGGTAGCAATAGTTCTTTGAAATTATGAAGTCTTTGATAGAGCAATAATTTTGCGTTACCAAAGCTTAAGTCACTTCATATACTAATGAGAAGACTAGGATACTAAGCCTAAAAGCATTTATGGAATACTTCTTTTTTTGTACAAAGATATATAACAAAATCCCAAATATCAGGCTAGGCTTTTTAAAAAATTTCGATGCTTCTAGACTTCTTCAGTAGTACTGTGCTAAAACTACTCCCCACCATGAGGTAATCCAAATAATCATCATCATGACAAAGATATTTGGTTTTGCGCATCTCTCTCAATCTTTATAATGATCAATTTAAAGTGAGGATATTTGAAATAGCAAATTAAAGGTTTTAGGGCCACAGTCATATATCATGCAAATAGCACATTATAAACATATCACTAGCTAGATTATGATGGCAAGATGGGTTCTTTTTTCCTACCATATAAGAAACTGGATTTTTGTGCACTCTAAATATGACAGTACTCGATAGAAGAAAATCAGTAGTGCTTATGTATGTATTAGTTTTGAACGTGACTATATATGCATATATATATGTATATTATGATGCCTTAATTACAATTTAAAATGAAACTAAGTCAACTTAGGAGCAATTAATACAAGAAGAAACTCTTCTCTGTAACAATTTGCTCCTATTTATGACATCCAATTGTTAATATTCTTTTATAAGTGTGAATTTATGCTCTAGAAATTAAAAACAGCAGCCAAAAGAAAAATAAACGTTTTAGGTTATTATAAATCCTAAAACCTACTTTTTGTAACAATTTCAAAATAGAATATGTAGAAAGGCAAGATAAGTGTGATTTCCCCATTAAGCCCCCTCTCAAAAATTTGGAAATACTTACCAAGTCCAGTGAGGGAAGCCAGTGCACTGGACTGTGCCAGCTGTTTTGCAGGAGCTTTGTATCACATCAACAACAGGAACAACATGTTAACACAAATAGCCACGATTTCATAGTCATGAGATTCTATGGTATTGTTAAATCTACTACTATTGCTGCTTTTTGGGGAGAGAAGAAACATTAAAAACATAACATTCATTTAAAACTAGTTTGAGTAGGTCTGGCTTTGAAACTTTAGAATTTAAATGTGAATTACACTGAGTTATACAAAAGGAAAGGGTCTCAATGATAAATATTCATAGCTTTTTTGATGTTTTGTCCTTTAAATTCTTCCAAATTTAAATTTAATAATACTCAAAAATAGAGAAGATTAACTGTTATATGGCTGTAATAACTTATAAACAGTGAAAACAAAGTACTGATGCACAATTCATCTCATCAATTCAATACAAACATGTCTACATCAGTACCATCATAGCTAAACAAAACAAAACAAAACAAAAAAAAAAAAGGTTACATGAAACAAACTGAATGACTGAAATTTTCCACAATACATTATACAGGACATTATATGATTGCTAATTTGTGCTATAATATTTTAGATGAGACCAAAATATTTAAAGGGTTCATTTTATGTATAAAGAGTGGCTAAAAATTTAAACTCTCTCTCAAAAAACAAAGAAAAAAAAAAAAAAAACCATGCAAGAAATAGAATATCCAAACATAGGATAGTAAAAACAACAACAAAAAAACCAATACCCCACATATACCTTTTGTTGCTTTCCGGTGTGCATCTTTGGCCACATAATAAATTTCTTCATCCGTGACATCCAATAAAATTTCTGTCAGCAGCATTTTTGTCAATAACATCTGCAGTTAAAATATTTAGATAGAATGAAATTTATTGATTGATTTTACTAATAAAGTCACTGAACTTAAAAAAATTAAAACATATACACATTCTATTAACTTCCAAAAGAGTTAGATCAGTCAAAATCGAAAAAAAAAAATCATTTCCAAAAATGTTTTTATTCGAATTAATATCACACCCAAGAAATTCAACTGCATAGATTTCTGTTTTAATATCTTTAAATAAGGTATTATATCTTTGCTTCTGAATGTTAAAATTCTAGAACACAAATTTTATCACAACAAATAGCACAACTTGGCTTTTTAATTAATAAAGTGCCATGATCAAATTGGTATCTCTTTTAAAAACTCAGCATTACACATGCACTTAAACTTGGGCAATTGCTCTATGTACCCAGAAATTCTCCAAAGTACACATCTACAATTCCATTCTTTTTGTACTATCAGATTCTCTGTAAGCGTTTAATAATGTACATTAGTTATCACTTTTTTCAATCAAGGTCAGTTTACATACAGACTAATCAGAGAATCCAAGGAACTTATGAACAGAGGACTTTTCCTCTCTCTTCCTCACTCCCTGGTTATACTATATCCCTTTCCTTCTTAAGAGCAGAGGCTCAAAAATAAACATACTTTCTACTGACTGTAGCATAACAACTAAAGTGGAAACTTTTCAGGAGATAGTATAGAGTCATAGAAAGAATAGTGGAACATTCAAAAGACCTGGGGTTCTATTTCTAATCCTGTCACTAAATAGTTATATAGTTATGAGCATAACCCTTAAATTCTCTGGGTCTCTTTTCTATATAATAAGCAGTTTGGTCTTTTCCATGACTAACAGTCTATGATTCCTAGTAAATATTGAAGTGTTAAATATAATCATATAGCACAGCTAAAAAAGGTGATAAAACTAACAATTTTTTCCTGTTAGAGGCAACTAGGTGCTGCAGTAGAAAAAGCTGGGTCTCGAGTCTGGAAGAACCAAATTCAAATCCTTCCTCAGATAACTTCCTGATGTGTGATCTTAGGTAAGTCACTTTTCCTATTTGCCTCAATTTCAATACCTGCAAAATGAGGATAATAGTAGCACTTACCTTACAAGATTGTTGTGAGAATCAGATGAGATATTTAACGAAGATGTATTTCCTTCTTACTGTTTTATCATTTTTATTGTACATAGTATTTATTGGGGTTTATGGTATGTGATTTGGCCAGCAAAAATATGTATAGGGAAGCTAGATGGCCAGCTACAGTCATTTAATACTTACCAGCTGTGTGACTCTGGGCAAGTCACTTAGCCCAATTGCCTCACCAAAAAACAAAAAACAAACAAAAATGTCTAATTTTAAATCATTTTATATTGGTAGTTAGTAGACACCGACCTTAGAAATAATATCTGGAAAAGCAACAATAGCAACTATATTCTTATAAATAAAATTCCAAGCAAATGAAAAGAAAAACATTTTATCTGTACCATCTGATATTCCTTTTCTTCTTCTGTCATCTCTGGTTCACTCTGCTCTTCTTGAGGAACTGGAGATGGGCTTCTAGTAATTTTTCCACTGCTTGCTGCCTCAACATTTTCAACATCATCGTCATCTTCATCACTATCCTATAAAATGAATAGTATATGTATGCTTAATTTATAATGCAGAATCATCTACTTATAAATCATCAAACTCAGAAAATCTCAAAGCAAGTCAAAACAAAAAAAGCAAAACAACTCGAAAAAATGTATTGTGCAGTGTGCATTAATTTGCACTCTGCAATTTTAAGACTATATTAAATAGGAAAAAAAATTAAAATGGAAAGAAAGCAAATTGAAAAATAGCACTGTTATTTGCTCATTTGTTTATTTCTTTTTGCTCAATCAGTAAATTTCCATAGAACATTTTTCTATCTTATAGATAAGCCAAGAAAACATCATGCACAAAATGGACAATCCAGTCACTTGTCAGGATCATCAATTCTTTTTAAAGTTATTACATCACAGATCCTAAAATGATCGCCTTAAGACATTATGGCATCTTTAGTTTGTTGCTATTCATCTTTCATTTTTGAAGAGGAACAATAATATCAAGAGGTTGCTATCTTGACTTACAAGGGAATGAATTGTCTAAATGAGGCTTAACTGCAGAATCACCATCCTTATTCTCTCCTCCAGAGTCATCTTGCCCTAGACATTATGGGATCTTTGGATAGATGCAAGGAGACAACCACGTTCAAAGCCTAAAACCTTTTTTTTAGTTTATTAGAACCATTTTTATTTTTCCAGTAGATCACTTGCAAATGGATAAGAAGTGTATTAATTCTCAGTCAGACTGACTGCTAACAATAATAAAGTCCATCACCAAAATAGCCTCAAATTTTTATGACGGGATTCAAACACTAAAATAATTGAGAAATCTCTCTGAGTCTGTTACTACTTTAACTCTTACCTACAATTTTTAAAGTGGAATGAAGGGCAATTGGTTACAAGGCAAAGACTTCAAAAGTACAACATAAGCAAAAATATCTCATCCCAAATACCACATATGACAGACACAACTTTTTTTTTTTTAAAGTAACATGAGATGACTTATTTTCATTGCTTATACTACTGTTATTTCAAAGATATAAAATGATCAACTTTAATTAAGATTGCAACTCTTCTATTCCACAGAAGAGAACATTCATGACAAATTTCTTGTGATAAGGTTTTTTAAATTTATCTAGCCTAGTACTTCGATACAACATTTAAAAAATGATCCACATTCAAAGCCCTTCCAAGTTAAAAAGGAGTTTGACGATTTCTCAGCATAACTTCTGAATAAGGGTCCTCAACATGCAATTAGGCGTTTGAATACATAAATAGAATAATTATATACACAAATATCACAATGAAAACAGTTACATAAAAGTTAAAGGTACTTTTTGAAGATAATTTCATTTCCATATTCTCATTTTTTTTTTTGACATTTTTGGTCCTGTTAAAGAACTAGCTGCTGCTTCTTCATGCTCTTTTTATAGTTCTATTAAGATATGTTTATTAGACATTTCCAACATCTCAATTAAGCAATCTTTTTGAAATGAAGTGTCCTTTTTCTTTTATCATTTCTTTAATTCCAAAATCAAATTAATCAACATATACTGATCAGCTATTTATTTTATTAGGCACTGTGTTGGATATACAACAATGAAATAAGCTTATGAAGAGTGATGGCACTGCCCTGTTCCTATCCCTACTTATACTTCCTTCCCATAAGAAGCAGCAATCCTCCAGACTCAAGAGGGATGTTATCCTGATTACTGAATCAGTAAGTAAAAACTCATCTTTAGTACATTTAGTTAGTCCCATTTCAGTTGGCCATTCTTCAGGTAGAAAGTCATTCTCACTTTCCCCACTAGCACTGTGAACAGAAATGAAATCAATGGTATCAGGAGAAGGAAAAAAAAAAAAAAGTGACAAATCCGTCTGTCCCCAGCTACATTTAAAATCTCTATGATGTCCCCTGACCAAAAATGCCTTACCTGGCCCCCACTCCACTACAGGTACTCTATCCTCTTCCACTATCCCTCCCTTTCACTTCAGTTTCTCTGCCCACAGGAAAATATAAGATTTCTTGAGGGCAAGGAAACTTTTGAAATATTCATCTTCAATGCCTAGTGTATGACAATTAATAAATGCTTGATTATTTATTCATTATTCTGATATATACTAAATAATTTTCTCTAATTAACCAGTTTTTTTAATGTGCTAAAATATATAAATGAAATGAAATTTTTGTGGGTGCTTAAACTGTGAAACTCTTCCTCATTTAATTAAAAATCAGGTTTTACGTACAAATTTGCTTCTCTGAGGCAAACGAGGGCCATCCCCTCCTTCAGCTTCTTCAGTTGACTTCTTTTCTTTTTTGGATAACTGTGAACGTTGCTGTTCCATTCTCTCTTTTTCCAATTTCTTTTGTTTTTCACGTTCCATCTTTTCAAGACCTTCACGAATCCAAGCTGGAAGAGTTCTGCGTTTCACTGCATCTGTATCACATGGGAAAATTTTTACAATTCTATCAATTGAAATAAAATCAAAATTTCTGAATTCACTTTTGTGGTTGATTCCCTCCCTTCCTTATATACCTCTACCTCTCCTGAACAGTACCCAGGAAAAACAACAACAACAACAAAAAAAACAACTAAAGGTAGAGATTTTTGTTGTACTGAAATTCTTGTGATAATATTCATTAAGACAGAACAAAAACACTAATAAAGAAAAAATCTCATAGGACATTTTACATTTTTTCCTAAAATAATTTTAATTTTAAGTTAAGAACAGACTCAGTAGCTATTCATAGAGAAATTTACTAGACTATAAGCTCCAATAGGGCAAGGATGGTGTTTTATCTAAATTTCTTAGATGTCTTAGGGCCTACTACAATATTCTGTACATGTTAAATACTTGGTAATTCTCTTTGGAATTCCAGTCCTGAAGTCAATAAAGGCAGAAAAATATACGCCTCAACCATAATATAAATGAAAACATTACTTAAATACTTCAGCAATCTGATCAATAATGACTTTAAAGGACTAATGGTGAACATGAAGTATGCTTCCTGACTCTTGGAAGAGATGTGGTAAACTATAAGTACAAAAGGAGACAGTTTCAAACAAAAACCAATGAATTGATTTCTTTTGTTTGGTTATACTTATTTGGTTCAATTATTGGGGAAGAAAGAGCTTAATCACTGGAAAATGACAGTGATGTAAAAAGGGGGCATCAAGAAACACTTAAAAAAACAAAATAAATGAATGCATGGGTCACATAATAAAGTTAACATTTTAAAGATGAATAGTCCTCAAATGTCTACTCAGATTAAAAGCAGACTAATTTTTGGTAGCATTAAATATCACTTTTTTAGCTTCCCAAATGCAAATTATTTGAAAAGTTAGGTTACTAAAATTAATTCAATATAAAGATTCATTAACTGTCAACAGCAGGCAATATTGGTTATAAGCTTTGTTATTATTTTTTCAGTTATTTGTATGATAAACACTCAATCACCAGCAACATATTAAGATGTTTTATAACTGTTTTACATTAGAACTTGGTCATAATGAAGCTAGCCTAGAATTTTTAGGGATTTGATTCATTTAAATTATTTCAGCTTTAAAATAGAATATTGTCAACTTTATTACTTTTTGCTGCTTCATTTCCTAGTATATGATGCATGCTAAAATCAATCAATATGCCAGGCATAAATTATGCTAAATATTAGCGATGCTTAAGGGGAGGGGGGAGAAAGAAAGAAAACAGGCCTTGCCCTCAAGGAGCTTAAAGTCTATTGAGGGAAACATGTATAAATGCAATTAAAGTACAAAATATATGTTAATTAAATACAAGAGTTGGAGGGAAAGGCATTTATAGCTGGAGGGTTGAAGAGAAGCTTCAAGTAAAAAATGGCATTTGAATTTATCTTTGAGAGACCCTAGGGATTATAAGATGTAATTTTCAACAGGATCACATTATAATTTTATATTCTAGATGTGGGGCCAGACTACAAAGATGCAGATACAGAAGATGTTACATTATACCATAAGCCCAGTAAGCTGGAGTTAGACTAAGAAGGGCTTTAAATGAAAAGAGGATAGTAAAGATTCTATTCTATAGGCCTCTGGATAATGGCACCTACAGGAGCTTTCTGAGTAGGAAATGACACGACTAAGTGCGTTCTTTAGGAATATCAGGCTGACATCTATGTAGAATATGAGTTAGAGATGGGAGAGACGTGAGGCTAATTCAGTAGTCAAGAAGAAAAATTTGATAAGCGCCTTAAGTAGGGTAGTAGCTGTGTGAATAGAAAGGAGACAGAATGAATATGAGACTTAGCAACTGAATGAATATGTGTAGTGAGAGAAAGTAAAGATTTGAAGATGACTCTCAGATTCCAAACCTTGATCTCTAGAAGAATAATTCTTTCTCAAGAAATTAAGATAAAGATAGGTTGGGGGAAACAGGGAAAATAGCAAATTTTGTTTTAGACATGTTGAATTTGAGATGCTTAAGGACTTTATATATATATATATATATTCTGTACAACACACACACATTTATATGCATGCATGTATGTATGTATGTGTATCTCTACGTAAATGTATCTATGTGTGGTTATATACACACACACACACAAAGGTATTAATAAATATAGAGTATGTACACAGGACAAAGCACTAATATGCACTGAGAATTGAAGGACAAGACATAATGAAGTTTGCAAGTAAGACTAAAAAGAAGAATCAGGCAAGCAAGAAGCAAAAGAAACAAGAGAGTGTAAAGAGCTAGGGTGATCAGTGGTGTTCAGATGCTGTATAAATTTCTGAAGGAGAAAGAGTAATAAAGAAAAGATGATTTGGCAAATTAAGAAATCACAGGTAAATTTGGAGAAATAGTTTCAGTTAAGTGGTAAGGCTATAAGACATTGAAAAGTAAGAGAAGAGAAAGCCAAGACAATAGAGCTAATTTTCTAGGAGTTTGGGAGGGAAGATGACATGGAAGATAGGAGAAGGAAGAGGAGGGGGGGATAGAGAAAGAGCAAGAGAGAGAAAGAGAGTGAGGGGAGGAGGGAGGGAAGAAAGATAGAAGGGATAAAAAAATAAAAATTAATGAGAGTGTTGGTAAGAAGTGTCACCTTTGGAGAAGTTAAGGGAAGATAAATAATTTTGAGACATAAGACAATGGAATAAGAGCAGGGAAGGACCTTGATTTCACTGGTATAACAAACTCCATAAATGAGGAAAATCTTTTACTAATGAAGAACAGCTCTTCTTCACATTTTATGAGAGGTTGAGTGGCTTTCCCAGGGTTACATAACCAATTAAATATCAGAGGCAAGACTTGAGCCTAGGTGCTTCCTAGTTCCGAGGCCAGTTTTCTATCCACAATGCCATGCTGTCACTAAAGTACTACAGAAAAGGGAAGGGAGGTGGGGGGAGAGGGGTAGAAGGAAGGGGGAAGTAAAAGCAAAGCTTCAAAATAAAAATTAGCCAAAACTTTTATATGATATCCATAGCAAAACTCAACAGAACTCATACTTTGCACGAGGAGGAAATCAGGCTGATTATAGTGCACTAAATAAAATTAATATCTACCAATTTGTGGAGGTTCCTGCTTCACAGGTAATGCTATGGGTGAACGCTGGCGATCCCTGAATGATGGCCTCTCTCTTCGACTCTGGGGAGGTGCTGGAGGTCCTGGTGGTCCTGGTTGCCAATAAGGAGGATGAAATCCACCTTGTGGTGGACCAAAAGCAGCCCCATGCTGAAAGAGTATTGCAGTTTATTTTTCTTCACATTAATACTATACATTCTCTGGGACACACACGTGTTATGAACTGGGACAGTAGAAATCCATGCGTGCAGCAAATCCATGAATTCCAAGGTACTAGTGTCCACCGATTTTTCTGTAGCCTCTAGAGCCTAAGCTTGCTTTTCTTAAAAAAGATAAGAAGTGTTCTGCCCGCCTAACTGCAAAGAGCCTTTACAATATAAACTGATACACTATTTTCTCATAAAATGTCAGGAAAGGAATAAATGACTCTTTCCCATGTTGTGAGAGATGATTTTTGAAACCATTTAGATGCTAAACATTTTCTATCATCGATTCTAATTAAGGACCTATTCATTTTAAAAAATAAACAGACAAAATCTCTTCATAATAGTTTTCTCTTGCTGGTGAAGTTAAATAGTTCACAGTCAGTCAAGGGATTTATGTTTAGAATCATCACCACCACTAAAGATTTAGAGCTGGTCAGGACCTTTGAGATCATTTAATCTAACTTCTTTAATTTATGGATGAGAGAAATGAGGTCCTGAGAGGTTAAATGACTTGCCAAAGACCACACAAGTCTTTAGCAGAATAAGGATTTGAACCCCAGGTTCCCTGATATTAAATCTGGTTATAGTTTGTGCTGTCTATGCTCTCCATGTCTCATTTACACATGTCCCTTGGTAGACGATGCTTGCACAGTGATTTAATGAGAAAGGCAAGATCAATAGAGAAAAAAAACTTCTTAAAATGTTAAGTAGTTTTCATATGCATATTTACTGTGGTCATTAGGCTGCTTAAGCTGGGTGATTATGCAGCTCTGTTTCACAAAGCATGAAACTGTATAGAACAAATGTGGCTAAATGTTCAGGTACTCTACTCTTACGAAACAATGTTACATCTGGATACCAATTTGGAACATATAACTGACAAATGCTTACTGTCTTAATCAAACTTTTATACAGTTTCATTCATAACTAAATCTCTAATTCAGCTTGTGAATTTTTACGGTGTCTCTCTAAAAATTTAAAATATTAATTGCTCCACTTAAAAATTTAACTTTTTCTAAATCAGTTATCTTGAAATGACACCTAACACTAAAATTTAAAAGTAAATCCAAATAAAGTGGAGGGAAAAATAAAGAAAATCCCAACAGATTAACATTACTACCCTCCATAGAGTTCTATGTCCCTGGTTATGAATTGGATGCTACAAAGGATATTTACAATTTAATATCATGTCATAACAAGATGGGAAAAAAAAAAAAACACCACAATGATGACTCTAGAAAAAACTGTTGCAATCCTATGTAACACTATGAATGCATTTAGGAAGATGATCTATGTTCTTCATGTATGCTATGCATGTCTTAAGTATATAATCTATTTTAAATAAATAAGGTATTCAACTACTGTGCATTTATTCTAAACTTTATTTAATACTTAATATGCCACTCTGAAAATATAAATTTAAGACAAAACATCAAGTAGTTATTGCACTTTTAACATTTTTTCCAATTTCTCAAAGTTTTATTCTATGAAGGGCCTTTGCATCATTAAAATGTTAACTTAGGAAATCAAATACCTTCTGAAAAGAAATTTCTAATGCTTTAATAATGAAAAGTAACACTATTCATTTAAAACAAAACAAAACAAAACAAAACAAAAACAGTGCTTATCTGTACAGGACTGAAAAGTGAAACACACATCTTAGGTATTCTTGATGGGATACTTCCAAAGAATGGATTATGTTCACATCTACTATATTAAAGTAACAAAATATCTTTCACCTGATAGTCAAACTGGTTCACTGGCCCCACTGCAAAATTATCGGGTGGTCCACCAAAGTTGTGATTGTTCTGGTTAAATATATGCCTGTTGTCGGGGGCAAATTCCCCACTGTCCTGACTGTTGCTGTCTTCAGAAGGAGGAACAATGTCCATTGGGCCTGGTGTTGGTGGCATCCATGGCTGATCTGGAGGGGGGTGTGGGGGTTGGTGATGCATTCCCCATTCTATTTAGGATTTAGGCATAAAAACATTCAAGAGGGCGTTATAAAAATATCAACAAATGTTATTTCTTTTAAAGATCTCAAGAAAGTAAAATTTTTAGTAAAGAATCAGAGCTCTTTATGAAGACACTTTATGACTTCTTGGTCAATTTTTTAATATATTACAAACACACATATGTATGTATGAATATATGTGCATATATATCTACATGTAGATATATATGCACTAAAAAAAGAATTAGCCTTGTTAAAATACATTCAAAATAAAGTATCTTAAGATTCAAGATAAATTAATTCTCTAGGCCTTAATACATAATCTGAATGAATAATAACTTCATCCAATGCAATGCTTGACTTATACAAATGAAAATCAAATCCCTGCCTAAACATTCTCTTGATTGGAATGATGAAATCTGAAATGAATTTTTTTGTGCTGAATTTTCTAGTCATTTTTTTTTTCAGCAACAGCACCATGAAAAATACCATAAATTTATATAAATTTTCCCATGAAAACCATTTATCCTCACAACATCCCTGTGAGGTAGGGGGCAGAAGTGACAAATATCCTTAATTTACTTATGGAAAAACTGAGGCACACAGTTACCTGTCAAGGATCACAAAGGAAACCACTGTTAGAATTTGGGGTTTTGAGGGTAGGGAAGTCACAGCTGCATCATTTTAAAAGTTTAGACTTGAAGTTAAAACATTTTTAAACCTGGGAAGAAATTGATAGGGATTCAATGCTATAATTAAACCACCATATGGCATCAGAGACTGGGGTGTTTTTATATTTATAATGCTATTTTAGGGGGTAAAGGGGAGGGAAATATAACGTCCTATAAGGCATGCAGTCTTTTAAGTAAAAAACTTGTTCACCTAATGTAAAAAGGCCAAACAATTTGAGCCTTAGCAGAATTGAATCTGGGAGATTTATTCTGTATTAATGAAAATCACTATAGGAAGTAACTATGCAGACCATTAAAATAAAAACGGTGAACTGTTATCAAGCAATCCAAATCACATAATTTAACAACTACCAAGAAGTCCAAAAAAAAAAAAAAAAAAACCCAAAAAAACCCCCAAAAAATAAACAAAAAAAAAACCCACCCCAAAAAACAAACAAAAAACCCCCAACAACAACAACAAAAAAAAAACCAGGTAAACAAAGCATGGAAGGATATCACTATCTGAAAAGAGGGAAGAAAATGGTGTATGGATAATAAGGGCAATAGTATAATTGACAAAGCAAATTTCTTTTATGGTCATCACAGTGACACCATTTTTCTTTAACTAGAGGCTGGACATGTTTTGCTCTGCCAGTGCTGCTTCTGAAAAGGCCAGAGGTTGAAACAGAGAGGGCACTAAGTGCTCTCTTCCCTAGATGCCAAGTGAGGTTTCCACAGTGTTCCCAGCCCCTGTCAGCCTAGGAATGAAGAACCAAGAAAAGAATCAAATTCTGAATGCCACATACTAATAAGCAGGCTGAGTACAGAATAATTTCAACCATAAAACGTATAGGCCAAATCAAATTGAAATGAATTCTTTTAAAGGAAACATTCATTTTCAAGAAGTCATAAAATAAGTTAATTAAATCATTTCAGTCCTAGTTTCATATTTTAAAAATAAAAATCTAACACTAAATTACATGGAAAATTCCCATTTTTTATAAAAAGAACAAACCTGGTTGCCACATTCGGTTAAAATTTGTATCCCCTTGAAAATTCCCATGGTTGTTTGGGCCAGATTCTATTCCTGACATGTCTTGTCCATTTGGCATTATTCCTGGAGGTTGCTCCACCACACTTTGCTGTCCTGAGGCTTCTCGCTGAGCAATCCATGCTTGAGCTAATGCAGCCCAATCAATCTGACCTAAAAATTAACAGAACAATTTTAAGATTCTAGGCATAATGTGGGCATGATGTTGTATCTCCACTACCACCTATATCCAGTCTGTTAAAAGAAATTATCAGAACATCAGAAATATAGGAAATATAGGAAAAAGTTTCCCTATATTAAATCAAAAGTACTTATGTTTTCATGTAATCTTATTACTTTATCTTTTTTTCCTAATCCTATTTCATATCCCAATTTTCCTGTTATCAATGGTGGCATCGTTACCTTTCCATTACAAAAGATTTAAGAACTTTAAAAATATTTTCTTTCTTTCTTATCTTTTCTTTACTCAATGACATAAAAGATTAATTTGAAAGGAAAAAAATAGGAGACACAGCTTAATTCTCTACAACATTTTTTTCTGCCTCCAGTGTATTGTATAAAAAGAAATCATCTTTATAACAAGGATCACCTGAAGATACTTCAAGGTCTCTAAGTAAAATAAGAAGCATGTGCAACATATTCTTAATTTACACAGACAGGAAAGGGAACTAATATACTATAAAATGATTTCAAATGAAAAATGTTGGTACAAAAATCAAATCTTCAATTACAACTATTCATATATCTGCTAGAACTTTGTGCAAAAATCAAAGTAATTATAATTTACTGGTCTGTCTTAATGACAATTCATCCTTCAAAAAATAGATCAATTTATAGAGAGAATTTCTATTCTGGATTAGATTCTCATCAATAAGGAAGTAGGTACCAGTGTAGAATTACAAATTTTGAAGTCACCTTAGAATCTGTGATAGACATGGTGAGGGAAGCTAGGCAAAGTTAAAATGCATTACACAGTTTAGAGGAAAAAACTACAGAAATGATGAGTAAGATCCCATGGATCAAAATTCTAATGGAGGAAAGTCACCGTACAAAATGCCAAGACATGTCTGAAATAGAATCTGATCCAAAGAATCATGGTGATTTTCAAGGAAATCTACACTTTAGAGAATATAGCAAGCAGCTTTGTTCTAAATAAAATAAAATTCTCAAAATTAAAAATAATTACAATAAGAAGGAAAAGAAACTAACAGGGATACAAAAAGAATTCATCAAAACAAAACCATAATATGGTCTTATAATAACCAATATCAGGAATATGAATGCTTAAAATATGCTGGGGCCAGAAAGAAAAACTAAGAATATATTTTAAAAAAATTAAAAAAAAAAAGTTTATGTTTCTGGATGTGTGGTTTTTTTTCCAAGCTATATTGGGTAAAAAAGAAAAGAACGAAGAAGGGGGATTACTACTCAAGGTAAATGGGACAATAATAACAGAAAAGACAGAGCCTCAACTATTTTTTACAACATGGAGAATGACCTTTGAATAAAAAAAGAACAAAAATGGCTAAGAGAGAAACTAAATCTAAAGTAAGTGAGAAGATAGTAAGGGAATACAATGTACCATTTGATGAGTTCAAGTCCCATGACATATATACTAACTACATTCTTGGGTACAGAAAGCACAATCAAATATGATAGTTGAAGCACTATCATTATTTCTGGAAGACCATAAAGAATATGAGAAGCACTACAATGGAGGAAAAGGGCAAATATCCTGCATTTCAAAAAAGGTTAACTAACTATTGGCTGAAAACTTAGAAGCTTCACTTTTATTCCAGGCAAAATTCTAGACTATACTGTTAAAAGGCTAAAGAGGGAACATCTAGAAAAGGAAGGGGTTATCAGAAAAAAACCAGAACAGGGACATCAAAATCAGGTCATTCTAGACATTTTCTCTTTTGGTCAAATTAATAGGCTGATAGATCAGAGGAATTCTGCAAATAAATACAGTTCAATTCTGCAAATACAGTTCATCTAGATTTTAGTAAAGTATCTAACAACAGCTCATAATATGGAGAAAAAACAGAAAAGGGCTAGATGTAGTACATGTAGATTCAGAAATGGCTGAATGGTCAGTCACTATAATGGCCTAGGCAGTTTGATGAAAACTTAGGTTTTTAGGAGATTGCTTAAGGATCTCTGTTTGGCCATATTGCTTTTTAAAATATACTAAAGTATAGAACACATGCTTATCAAAGCTGCAGCTGACAGAAAGCTAGAAGAAATAGGTAGCACATTGGAACAGGCAGGCTTCAAAAAGTTCTTTATGGACAAAAACATTATATTTAAAATAGAAATAACTGTAGTTTTAGCCTTGGGTTAAAAAATACCGAAGAACACAATGAAGGAGGATTGGTTTGACAAGAGTACGGTGAAAAAAGATACAGGGGTTTTAATGATCTATAAGCTCAATGCAAGTCAATCATGTGACATGCCAACAACAAAAAAAAATGCTAATATAAGCTTTAAGCTGTATTATAGGGGCAAAATCTAGGACTATTACCTTAGTCAGATCACATATCTTGTTAACACATTTTAGGAAGGAATGAGCTAAAACCAGTGAGCAGCCATAGAGCAATAAAGATGAAAAAGGACTCAAGTTCATATATAAGAGAATATGTTAAAGAATTTGAAGTGTATAGCCTGGAAAATAAGGATTTAAAGGGGATGTTAGGTTTTGTTGTTGTTGTTTATTTTTTTCCCTTTTAAGTATCTTGAATGACTGTCACATGAAAGCAAAAACAAATCCTAAGATCCCAAAAATCATCAGCCTATATATGTGTATTAGACTATGCTTTATCAAAAATTATTATAATGAAAAATGATAAAATTCAGGTGGGCATTTTCCTTCCTCCCATCATCTTTTAAAAATAAAGTTCAGTTTCTTCCTTACTTGGATCCTGCTGGTGCTGAAACGACTGCATCCACTGTTGTTGATTCAAAGGCCACTGTTGCCAAGGTTGTCCTCCTTGGTCCCACATTTTTACTTTGTAAATTATGTTTTCTATCTTCTGCAAATTAAATATAAAAGCAAAAACATTAGTTATTTAATTTTAAATAGAAATAAATTGAGCTTAACACATCTAGAATTATTACATAATGTATTTATGTGATCAGAGTTCTAAAATTCTGGTCAACAGGTTGCCAGAGGCAACTAGAATTTTCAAGCAAAAAGGCAGAAAAGGAAATGTTCATGGTAATTTTCTGCTATAGTTTTAATGACTAATAACCTTACAAAAAAAAAGAGGAAGAGAGAGGGATCAAAAGGGAGGAGGAGAGGGGAAAAGAGAAAGAAAAGGAGAGGGAAAGAGAAAAGAAAAGAGAGGTAGGTTAAATGATTCAATATGCTACCTTGAATATCTTATAAGAATAAAATCACTTTTAATATTCACAACAAATATTATTTTGAAATTTTTTTCATCAAGGCTTTCCTAAGTCTAATAAATTCAACTTTCTACATCATTCCTCTAACAACATTTCTTCCATTCCCCACTGTGATTCACTTATTCCTTCACATTACAACAGATTTCAAAAGCAAAGACTGAGGTTTAGCATAAGTAGTTACCCCAGAGAAGTAAGTTTTTTGCTCATCAAGATGAAATTGGTACTACCAGAAGAGAATTTTTTTCCTTTTTCTGAAACAGTATCAGAACACTTGTTTGCAACAGAATTCAAGATCCCCAAAGCTGGGAAAGATTATGCCAAAGAATGCATTTCATACTAAATTTTTTTTTATCTATCATTAGTGACTAAAATGTCTGTTTTTTAAGTTAATACAATGATGCATTCAACTAGCAGACCCTAGCAAGACTAGGCATTAAGTAAAGATCAAATTTTTTGTCTTTTTTTTTTAAACAGGCCAGTAACTTCATTGTTATAGCAAACCTGAGATGAACAATTTTTTTTTCTATTAATGCAAATCAGTATTTACTTTGCACTTTATAACCAACTGCCTAATGTCCTAATAGGCTCTGTAACTGAACCCAGGTGTTCCTGATTTTTAAAGATAGCTTTCTCCTTGATGCCATATTTCCTCTTTTATAGAAACCAATTTATTTTGGTACCCCCAATTTCTAGACACCTTTTCTTTTTCATTTTTTACATTCTCACTTTTCTATTCTCTTCCTTTCTTCTCATCTACTTATACCTCAGGCCTACCAGTAGTACCCTGGATATTCTTTAACTGGCTGATTACAAATCATGCTAAGGAATAGGCGTCTAAAGAGGTACTTTGGCTTATCCATGATTCCACCCCTATAGAGTACTATTGTTATATAATTATGGGCAAATTACACACTTTCAACTAGTTTCAGCTTCATCTTTAAAATGGATATCCATTGTATACTTGCTCTCTCTCTCACGTGCGTACATGTATACACACCCACCCACCAGATTTGAAATCAGGAAGATGTTCTGACTCCAAGCCCAGCACTCTAACCACTATACCATTTACTTGCGTGCGCACGTGCATATACACACATACACACAGAAAGTAGTAAAATAATATATTTAGTAAATATAAAGAAAATGAATAATATGTGTACTTTGCGAACCTATTAAGTGTTAGAAAAATCTGAGCTACCTATTAACAAAGGTAGACATTTGCTTACATCTGTAATTAAAAAGTAAAGCTATTTTTCTTAAAAATTAGAAAAATGAAAAGTAACATTTGGTACAAATACCAAATCAGCTATTAATACTAACCTTAATGTTTGCCTCCCTGTTAAAACTCAGGCTGCTTCACAGATACAGCTAAGGATCATAGCAGCAAGTTTATTTTCATCCTGAAATTAAAAACAAAAAAACCCACTAGCAAACAATCATTTTCCCATTATTCAAACAAATCTGATGAACATTTATTTTCTCCAAAGATTCTGACAAAACCACCTTAAAAAAATTGGCAAATTTAAACAACTCTGAGGTACTACTTCAAGCCTCTCAGATTGGCTAAAATGACAGGAAAAGATAGCACTAAATGTTGGAAGGGATGTGAGAAAACTGAGACACTAATGCACTGTTGGTGGAGTTGTGAAATAATCCAACCATTCTGGAGAGCAATCTGGAACTATATCCAAAGGGCTAGCAAACTGTGCATACCCTTTGACCCAACAGTGCCATCCATCACTGAGTCTGAATCCCAAAGAAATAATAAAGGAGGGAAAAGGACCCATATGTGCAAAAATGTTTGGAGCAGCTCTTTATATAGTGGCAAAGAATTAGAAAATGAATTGATGCCTATCAATTGAGGAATGGCTGAATAAGTTATGGTATATGAAAGTAATGGAGTATTATTGTTCTACAAAAAATGATGAACAAGCTGATTTTAGAAAGGCCTAGAAAGATTTATACAAATTGATGCTGAGTGAAACAAACAGAACCAAGAATACATTGTACATGGTAACAGCAAGACTGTCTGATGATCAACTATGAAAGGCTTAGTTCTTCTCAGCAGTTCAGATCCAAGGCAATCCCAACAAACTTTGGCGACTAAATGTAATTCAACATATGTTGTGTTCACCAACATAATCATAAAGAAATGTTTTTTTTTTTTAAATGAATGTACATGTAAAACCAGAAAAAAAAATATTGGAATTTTTTATTTGAATTTTTGAAGGGTTGGGAGAAAGAATTTTTTTTAACTGATAAGTAAAAAGAATAGACCAAAATTGAAAGGTAGAAATTTTCCTACATTCTTATGATTCAACTTAATCATTACAATCAAAGTCAAATTCATGTAATTTAAGGAAGCATACTAAAGAGAAGCTGGAGGCAGCTCTTCCACTAAGTGGTTATATTTTCTATGTGAGCATTTATGCATCTAAAATCAGCAAATGTTACAAACTAATATTGTTTTATTGATTGGCTAGATTTAAGAAAATGATAGAGAAAATTTCAGTAATTCAAATTAAATTTAAAAATATGTCCTGCTGAATATGGATCACCATAGTATTTTCACCTTGTTTGTTTACTTGCTTTAAATTTTTTAAAATTTTTTTATGTCACTTAACCCCAATTGCATCACACACACAAAAAGAAAAAAATAAAAAGCTATTATTGGTTTGTTTTTTTTTTAAATATGTCCTGCCCAGTATACCAGACTTTACTATTTGATTAGTAAAACAAATCTTTCTTATGTTTTCTCCTGGAATAGGACTGCCTTAATTTTTTTATTTGTATCACTAGCATTTAGCACAGTGCTTTTATATATTGTGCTTAATAAATGCCTCCATTCATTCATTCCATTGTTAACTAGTTGCTAATAACTTATTTATTGTTCAGGTAGGAAAAAAAAACACAACACATTTTTCAGTAAACATTTTACTCAATCACTTGGTAGTGTTTAGTACTATTTATTGTGTTCTTCTCTGATACTTCTTACAACTTGTTTCTAAAACATAACTTTTATGACTTCTTTAGTTAATGTTCCTTTCTTCCAGTTTTCCTTAACACTAACAGTTAAGTGGAATCCATATTGGGATCTCAATTTTCTCTAACTAGCTCTTATTGTCTCGCACTTTTACTCATTACTATAAAAATAACTCACATTAATATAGTACCTTAGAGTTTACAAAGTACTTTCCACCTGTGACATAGGTAGCACAAGTTACAGGATGTTCCAAAAACCCCTCAAACTTAAAAAAAGATAAAAAATTTTTTTAGGAAACCCTGTATGGTGATTAATCTTAAGGGATTCCCCCCCCCCTAATTTTATTTTATTTTTCAATTAATAAAAATTCATCTTCTTTTCCTCCCACCTCTTCCTGACATTGAAAAAGTAAAAACAAAACAAAACAAAACAAAAAAACCCTCTTCTAACAAATACTTGAGTCAAGTAAAACAAATTTTCATTCTTATGCTGTCCAAAAATAGTCAATCTGAGGCAGCTAGGTGGGGTAGTGGATAGAGCACCAGCTCTAAAGTCA
This sequence comes from Myrmecobius fasciatus, assembly GCA_023553655.1. Lineage (NCBI taxonomy): Eukaryota > Metazoa > Chordata > Mammalia > Dasyuromorphia > Myrmecobiidae > Myrmecobius > Myrmecobius fasciatus. Next base: position 856,098 of record JAJPUD010000026.1, read on the forward strand.
GGAGGACCTGAGTTCAAATCTGACCTCAGACACTTAACACTTCCTAGCTGTGTGACCCTGGGCAAGTCACTTAACCCCAACTGCCTCAGCAAAAAAAAAAAAAAAAAAAGTCAATCTGTACTTAACTACCAATTCCCTATCAGGAAAAGCAGCATGAATCATCATGGGTCCTCTGGAATCATGGTTGCTCAATGAATTAGATCAGAGTTTTTAAGTGGTACAGAGTTGCTTATCTTTAAAATACTGTTGTTACTGTATAAATTACTCTACTGGTTCTGCTTATTTCACTCAAAATCTCTTCAAAAGAGTATTCCCAAATGTTTCTGATATTGTCCCCTTCATCATTTTTATAGCACAAAAGTATGCCATTATATTAATATATCATAATTTGTTCAATCTTTCTCCAAATGACGAGCAACCCATTAGCTTCTGGTTTTGTGCTACCACAAAATTTTTTTTAAACATGAATGTTTTAAAATTTACTTTATTAAGGCATATTTTATATTACATTATTTCAAGTTATATATTGATATATAAATATGAATAATTTATTTTATTAATGTGCTATTGATTTTTAGTAATGTATTATATGTATGTAAAAATTACATATACATATCAATTTATAAAATATAATAAATAACTTTTTAAACACATTGTATATTTTTTCCACTTTTGCTAATCTCTTTAAAGTATATAGTTAGAGATAATACTGGCTCATTGAGTACATAGAATTTAATAACTTTTGGGGCACAGTTCCAAAATGACTTCCAAAATGGCTATACAATCAACCATGCATTAATGTGTGCTTACTTTTCCAAAAAGTCCCTTCTACATTTGTCATTTTCCTTTTTCTATGTTTGTTGTTGTTTGAGACTTTGCCAATCTAATTTGCTTGAGGTGGAAACTCAGAATTCTTTTCATTAGCATTTCTCTATTAGTGATTTGGAGCATTAAAAAAAAAAAAAAAGTCTATCAATAGCTTAGATATTTTACTCCAAAAATTGCCAGGTCAAATTTTTATTACTTATCAACTATGGCATAGTTCTTATTCTAATAAATTTCAATCAGTTTCCATATATATCTTAGAAAATGAGACAACAATATGTTTTGAAAATAAAAAGCTTTAATTTAAAAAAAAAAGAGAGACACCAGAAAAACAAAGCAAAGAATGTTTCCCATTAACCTGTTCTTTTCTTAATTTAGCTCCATTGGGTTTGTTATGGAAAAAGCTTTTAAATTTTATATAGTCAAAATTTTCCAGTTTATCTTTCATGATTCTATGCCTTGTTTCGTTATGAACTCTTCCCCTATCCATAGATCTGACATATAATTTTTTCTAGCTCTTTTAATTTGTTTATGATGTCACCCTTTGTGTCTTAGTTATGTATACATTTGGAACTATCTTGGCTTATAATAGAAGAGGTTGGTCTTTATCTAATTTGTGTCAAACTTTTCCAATTTTTCCAGAAGTGTTTCTCTCCCTCTCTCTCTTTTTAAAGCTTTTTTACTTTCAAAACATATGCACAAAAGCAGCAGTCATCAAAACCACTTGGTACTGGCTAAGAAATAGAGTAGTTGATCAGTGGTATAGGATAGAATTACAGGACAAACTAGGCAATAACTATAGCAATTTAGTGTCTGATAAACCCAAAGACCCCAGCTTCGGGGATAAGTACTCATTATTTGACAAAAACTGCTGGGAAAACTGGAAACTAGTGTGGAAGAAATTAGGGCTTGACCCACATCTAACACAGAACTGGAACTCTTAATTGAACACCAGATAGATAATTTTGACTATATTTAGTTAAAAAGTTTTTGTACAAACAAAACCAATGCAGTCAAGATTAGGAGGGAAGCAATAAATTGGGAAATCATCTTTACATTTAAGGGTTCTGATAAAGGTCTCATATCTAAAATATAGATAGAATTGTCTCATATTTATAAGAATTCAAGCCATTCTCCAATCGATAAATGGTCAAAGGATATAAACAGACAATTTTCAGATGATGAAATTAAAACTATTTGTAGTAATATGAAAAGGTGCTCCAAATCACTATTGATCAGAGAAATGCAAATTAAGACAACTCTGAGGTACCACTACACACCTATCAGATTGGATAAAATGACAGGAAAAGATAATGACGAATGTTGGAAGGGATGTGGGAAGGCTGGGACACTGATGCATTGTTGGTGGAACTGTGAACAGATCCAACCATTCTGGAGAGCAATTTGGAACTATGCTCAAAAAGTTATCAAACTGTGCATACCCTTTGATCCAGCCGTGTTTCTACTGGGCTTATATCCCAAAGAAATCATAAAGGAAGGAAAGGGCCCCACATGTGCAAGAATGTTTGTGGCAGCCCTTTTTGTAGTGGCTAGAAACTGGAAACTGAATGGATGCCCATCAATTGGAGAATGGCTGAACAAATTATGGTATATGAATGTTATGGAATATTATTGTTCTACAAGAAACGACCAGCAGGATAATTTCAGAGAGGCCTGGAGAGACTTGCATGAACTGATGCTGAGTGAAATGAGCAGAACCAGGAGATCATTATAGAAGGCAACAATACTATATGATGATCAATTCTGATGGACATGGCTCTCTTCAACAATGAAATGTTTCAAACCAGTTCCAATTGTTCAGTGAAGAAAGCCATATACACCCAGAGAGAGGGATGTGAAATGTGTTCCAAAACATAACATTTTCATGCTCTCTATTGATGTTTGCTTGCATTGTGTTTCCTTTCTGATTTTTCTTTCTTGTAGATACAAATTTTTCTTGCAAATTTTTCTTGAAATGATAGGTGTGGAAATATGTATGCATATATTCGATTTGTCAAGTATTTTAACATAATTAACATGTAGTGGATATCCTGCCATCTAGGGGAGGGGTGGGAAGTAGGGGGGGAAAATTTGTAACAGAAAGCTTTGTAAGGGTCAATGTTGAAGAATTACCCATACATATGTTTTGCAAATAGTTTTAATTAAAAAAAAATGCAGATAATTTTTCAACAATGACCCTTACATAGCCTTGTGTTTCAGATTTTCCCCTCCTTCACTCCACCCCTCCCCCTAGATAGCAAGCAATCCAATATATGTTATACATGTTAAAATATATGTTAAATCCAATATGTGTAAACATATTTGTATAATTCTCTTGCTGCACAAAAAAAAAAAAAATCAGATCAAAAAGAAAAGTAAATGGGTAAGAAAACAAAATGCAAGCAAACAACAGAGAGAGAGAGAATGTTATGTTGTGATCTATATTCCGTTCCCACAATCCTCTCTTTGGGTGTAGATAGCTCTAGAAATGTTTCTCAAAAAGTGGTTACTTTACCCTCAAATATTTAACATTTTTGGATTTATCAAACACTGAGTTATTCTACTCTGCTTAGTATACTGAATCTGTTCTATTAATCAGCTTGATTCCTTAACTAATACCAAACTGTTTTGATGACTACTGTTCTTATAGCTACACCCAGAAATTATATAGCTACAACTACAAGATGCTCTTTATATACAGATAAAGACAGTCCTAAATAAATGGAGCCCAATGAGCACTAAAAATATATTATTGTTCATAGGTAGGCCAAAACAGTATAATAAAAAAGTAATTATTCACTGTCATGCTAATTAAACTATTAAACAATTACTTTCTAGGGTTTGAAAAAATTAACAGTATTCATGTAGGGCAACAAAATGCCTAGAATCTCTAGAGAAATAGTGGGAAAAAAATGAAAAGCAATAGATCCTAGTAACTACCAACTCTCAAACTATTATAAATTTCCAACAATTTTATATATTCTATAGTTACTTCAAAATGGAATTTTTCTTTTTAGATTTATTGTAATATAAAATAATGCAAATGACTAATGTGAGATTATTTTTATCCTGTAACTGATGAAGTTAATGATTTCCATTTTTAGTTGACTAACTAGGATTGTCTATTTAAACTATTATCTTCAAAAATAAATAATTTTGTTTACTCTTTGCCTGTTTCTAAGCTAGCAGAATATGAAATAATGGTGTTAATTAGCCATTCTTGCCAACTTATAGGAAAAACTTCTAGTTTATATCCATTACAGATGTTGACTCATGGTTTTATATAAATACAAACTGTATTAAGATCTGTTTATTCTTATTCTTTTTAGTATTTTTTTTTTTTTGCTTTTTTTTGCTAAGACAATTGGGGTTAAGTGACTTGCCCAGGGTCACACAGCTAGGAAGTGTCTGAGACCAGATTTGAACTCAGGTCCTCCTGACTTCAGGGCTGGTGCTCTATCCACTGCACCACCTAGCTGCCCCTTCTTTTTAGTATTCTTAACAAGAATGGGTGCTGTACCTTGTCAAAACCTCTTATGTATACAGCAATATGATCATATCTTTTGCTGTTCATGGTATTAGTAGGTATAAGACGTTTATAATTTTCCTAATACTGAGCTCCACATTCCTGAATAAATACCTTGGTTCTGTAAATAAACTCTACATGCTGCTGAAGTGTCCTCAACAATACTTTATATAAATTTTTACAACAATATTCTTGAGGTACCACTACATACCTCTCAGACTGGCTAAGATGTCGGGAAAAGATAGTGATGAATGTTGGAGGGATGTGGGAAAACTGGGACATTAATACATTATTGGTGGAGCTGTAAAAGAAGTGATTCAACCATTCTGGAGAGCAATTAGGAACTATGCCCAAAGGGTTATCAAATTATGCATACCCTTTAACCCAGCGGTGTTTCTACTGGGCTTGTATCTCAAAAAGATCATAAAGAAGGGAAAGGGACTCACATATGCAAAAATGTTTATGGCAGCCTTTTTTGTAGTGGCAAGAAACTGAAAACTGAGTGGATGCCCATCAGTTAGAGAATGGTTGAATAAGTTATGGTATATGAATTTTAGAATATTATTGTTCTATAAGAAACAATCAGCAGGATGATTTCAGAGAGGCCTGGAGAGACTTACATGAATTGATGTTAAGTGAAGTCAGCAGAACCAGGAGATTATCGTACACAGGAACAGCACGATTATATGATGATCAATTCTGAAGGACAATGGCTCTTTTCAACAATGAGGTGATTCAGGCCAGTTCCAATGGTCTTGTGATAAAGAGAGCCATCTACATCCAGAGAGAGGGCTGTGGGGACTGAGTATGAATCACAAGATAGTATTTTTACTTTTTGTTGTTTGTTTCATTTTGTTTTCTTTCTCATTTTTTTTCCTTTTTGATCTGATTTTTCTTGTGTAGCATGATAATTGTGGAAATATTTATAGAAGAATCACACATATTTAACATATATTGGATTACTTGCCATCTAGACAAGAGGTAGAGGGAAGGGAGGGAAAAAATTTGGAACACAAGGTTTTGCAGGGGTGAATGTTGAAAATTGTCCATGTATACGTTTTGAAAATAAAAAGCTTTAATGCAAATCTTTAAAAAAAAAAAAAAGGAATATTACTCTACAACATTTGGTTTGATTCTTCTTGGCTTGAGTATCATATTACAGGAAGTTTTCCCCAGCTTTTCTCAATTTTAAAAATAGCTTTAGTAATAGTGAAGTTGATTATTCTTTAATTATTTGGTAGAAGTCACTCAGATCCATATAGTTCTGGGTCTTTTCTCTTTAGGAATCCACTTGTGGCTTGTTCAATTTCTTTTTTCTGAGATTCCAAAATCTGACCTGACACTGAATATATAATCCTGGACAAGTCACTTCCTTTCTGTTTGCCTCAGTTTCCTGAACTGTAAAAAGAGGACAATAATAGCAGCATCTAACTTCCAAAGGTTGTTGTGAGGATCGACTAAGATAATAATTGAAACATTTTTTGGTTAATAAGTGCTATATAAATGTTACCTACTACTACTACTATTTTCCTTGTCTCTTCCCCCTTCCTTCCCCTCCCAAAAAACTCCACTCAGCCCTGGGTTTTCTATATTAACTAAATGGTTTCTATGCTTTCAATTTTGTAATCTCTTTTTTGACTTTTAAGAATTCCTATTTTTTTTTTGATGTTTAATTACAATGTTTTAATTTGTTGGTTTTCTAGGGTCCAATTAGCTAAGCTGCTTTTTTGTTGATGAAAGTGTTCAGAGATACATTTTCCCCCCTTAGGACTGCTTTAGTGACACCTTAAAATTTTTAGTTCATTATTATCCCTTAAATTATTATTTCTATTATTAATCTTTGGCCCACCCACTATATAGGATTATTCTTCAATTAATATGTTTCTTCAGTGGTCCTTTATTGAAAAATATTTTTATTACATTGTAGTATATAAAAGATATGATTGACACTTCTGTTTTTCTGTTTGTGAGGCTTTTAATGCCTTATGGCATGATTAATTTTTGTAATGATGTCAGGCATGGATAAGAACTATGTATATTCTTTTCTATGTGCAAGAATGTTTGTGGCAGCCCTTTTTGTAGTGGCTAGAAACTGGAAACTGAATGGATGCCCATCAATTGGAGAATGGCTGAACAAATTATGGTATATGAATGTTATGGAATATTATTGTTCTACAAGAAACGATCAGCAGGACGATTTCAGAGAGGCCTGGATAGACTTGCATGAACTGATGCTGAGTGAAATCAGCAGAACCAGGAGATCATTATACATGGCAACAAGAAGACTATATGATGATCAATTCTGATGGACATGGCTCTCTTCAACAATGAAATGTTTCAAACTAGTTCCAATTGTTCAGTGAAGAAAGCCATATATACCCAGAGAAAGGGATATGAAATGTGGACTACAACATAACATTTTCATGTTCTCTACTGATGTTTGCTTGCATTGGGTTTCCTTTCTCAGATTTTTTTTTTCTTGTAGATACGATTTTTCTTGCACAACAAGATAAGTGTGGAAATATGTATACATATATTCTATTTGTCAAGTACTTTAACATAATTAACATGTAGTGGATTTCCTGCCATCTAGGGGAGGGGTGGGGACTAAGGGGGAAAATTTTTACAACCGATGGCTTTGAAAGGGTCAGTGTGGAAGAATTACTCATACGTATGTTTTGCAAATAAAAAGCTTTAATAAAGAAAAAAACAAGAATTATGTATATTCTTTTCTAGATCCATTCAATTATCTCAGTGTTTATCACATCAATTGTTCCTAAAATTCTATTAAGGTCCTTAAACTGTGTATTGGGTTTGTTGTTATTTTGGGAAAGATTAGATTTAAATTTTCTTTTTTAACACAAATAGGGTCATATTGCTTTTTTTGTCTGTCTGAGGCTACATTTGAACTCAGGAAGATGAGTCTTTCTGACTCTAGCTCTGGTACATTGTGGCACCTAGCTACTCAAACCTCTACTGTATCTTTCAGTAAAATGTAGTTTCCCTGTTTATCTCTTTTAATTAAGTATATTGTTACTGTTACTTTGTCCAAAATCATGGATTACTATCCTTGTCTTTCTTCTTTCAGCTGAAGAATAACAGATTTTGCTCCAGACCCCTATTTTAACTTCACGTGATTCTTGGTTTTAAGTATCTTTTTTTGTAAACAATATATTGTTGGGTTGAATTCTAATACTGTGCACTGGCCAATTCCATTTCTTGGGTGAATTAATCCCATTCCTGTTAATGATTGTTAATTGTTTATGTCTCTTTATCCCATTTTCTCATACTTTTCCTTCTCTTTTAAACTCCTTTTTTATAAAAGGAATTGTTGATTGGAATGTGCTTAACACTAGTGTTATAGGTTGATGCTCTGATTCTGTTTTCCTATTTTATCGTCTTTTTTCCCTTATACAGAACCCTTTCCTTTACCAAAGCCCTTCTTTCTTTGAAATCCATCCTTTAAAATCCAACCTCCATAGTTAAGAGTTTCTTTTAGAGGAAGTAACAAACATTCAATATGGGTATAGAAATATATCCGACCCTGCAGGAAAATAGGAAGGGAATGGGATATGGGAAGGGTGATAAAAAAGATGGCATATCAGGGGAGGGAGCAATCAGGAGCAAAACACTGTTACAGAGGGGCAAGTTGAAAGGAGAGAGAGAATAAATGGGGGGGAAATGCAATTAACAATAGTAATTGTTAAAAAGAATTTTGAAGCAAGTTTCTCTGATAAGGCCTTATTTCTCAAAGAAACTGAGTCAAATTTATTAAGAGGTATGCTCCAATTGATAAGTGATCAAAAGATATGATCTGTACTAAAGGGCCATACCTTTGAGCTAACAATACCACTAAGCATAAATACCAAAAGAGATTCCAAAAAAATAAAAAATAAGGAAAATGACATACATGTACAAAAAATATTCATAGCAGCTCTCAGAGCAAAAATATTGGAAAGTGAGGGGATGCCCATCAATTAGGGAATGGCTCAATAAACTGTTATCTGTTTGTGATGAGATATTATTTTTCTATGGCAAATGCTATGGCAATATGCTCTCAGAAAAACAAACAAACAAATTACAACCACCTGGAAAATCCTCCATGAACTCAAGCAAAATGAAATGTGCTGAACACAAAGCCATAGCAACTGGGATGATCAACTGTAAATCACTTTGCTATTCTCAGTAGTACATGAATCATCCATGACTACTCAGAAGGACTTATGATGAAAAATTCTATTTATACCCAGAGAAGGAACCAATTGGGTCTGAATACAAATTGAAGCATTCTCTCTTTTTAACTTAATTTTTCCTGGGGGTTTTTATTTTTGTCAGGGAAAGAAATTAGGTTTTCTTTCACAACTTTTATGCAAATGCTTGGTGGTGAAGTTAACTGTGGCTGAGGGTAAGAGAGAACCTAGAATTCAAAAATTTTTAAAACAAATGTAAAAATTTTTTTTGTTTTAGGGCAGCTAGGTGGTGCAGTAGATAGAGCACCAGCCCTGAAGTCAGGAGGACCTGAGTTCAAATATGATCTCAGACACTTAACATGTCCTAGTTGTGTGACCCTGGGCAAGTCACTTGACCCCAACTGCCTTAGCGCCCCCCCCAAAATTTTGTTTTAAAAGTAACTGAGGAAAAATATTAAATAAAATAAAAATAAAATCAAAGTTTCTTTTACTCAATACTAATCTCATTCTACTTAATCTATTCCCTTTTACTTCCTTTTCTGCCTTCAACCCCTTGTTTCTCTACTGAGTAAAATATATTTCTGCATCTAGCATCTTCCCTTCTTTGAATAATTAAAATGAAAGGGAAGTTTAAGTGTAACTGACTCCCCCTCTTCTTCCTTATATATCTTACTTGCACATTCAAATTATATGAAATAATTTCCCTCATCCTTCCTATTCCCTTTTCCCCGTGTATTCCTTTCCAGAATCTCCCTTTCCATTATTCTCTTAAAACCACTTAAACATAAAAAAAGGTCCTATGTTTAATCAAATTCCCTCTATAATCACTTATAATAGCTTTCTGATGGGACATATCTCTCCATATTAAAATGCAAAAGTTCATCCTGCTTAGTCTTATAACTACTCATTCTCTTTTTTTTTATATTTCTCTAGACTCTTGTGTTTATATTTCAAAGTTGTTACTCAGCTCTGGGATTTGGGGCTTTGTTTGTTTAAATATTTAGTCCTTTTTCTCCATTTCATTAAGACTCAATTATTCCCTTGTAGAATTATACTCAGTTTTACTGGTGAGTTATTTTTAGTGATAAGATATTATATAATCTCTTCTCCAGAACATCACATTCCAAGTTCTCTACTTAATCTTGTGGGATCCTGACTTTAGTTCCTTGGTACTTTAATTCTTTCTGAGTTCTTGAAGTACTTTTTCCTTTGATAAAATGTTCCTAGGAGTTTTCATTTGGGGATTTTTTCCAGGAGGTGAATAGTGGATTCTATTTTCACTTTGCCCTTTGGTTCTAAAGGATCTGGGCAGTTTTCTTTTACAATTTCTTGAAATACAATATCTAGGCTCTTTTTTGGTGATGGCTGGTCCAATAAATCTTAAGTTATCCCTCCTTTCATCCAGGTAAGTTGTTTGAATACATTTTTTTTTCATCCTTTTGACTGTTTTTAATACTACTTGTTGCTTTAGAGAGGATTAATTTCCATTTCAAATCCTTTGAAATATGTCCTTTTAAATTTAATCAGTTCCCTATCCAGACATACTTCATTTTATTACACTTTGCTTTATTGAGCTTCATAGATACTGCACTTTTTACAAATTGAAGGTTTGTGGCAACATTGCATTGAATAAGTCCATAATACCATTTTTCCATAAGCATAAACTCATATTATGTTTCTATATAAATAACATTTTGATATTTCTCACCACATTTCATAGTTTTCATTACAATATCCACTATTGTAAACTGGAATCAGTGATTTTTACTGATACTATTCTGTTTTGGAGGCTCACAAATCATGCCAGTAAAACCTCAAACTTAAATGATAAATACTATGTGCTGACTGTTCCACCCACTACTGGTTTCTGTTTCTTTGCCTCTCCTCTGCCCTACCTATTCCCCAGACACAACAGTATTGAAATCAGGCCAATTAGTAGCCCCACAATGGCCTCTAAGTGTTCAAGAGTAAAGAGTCAGTTGATGTAATGATGGCTGATTATTTTAAGAAACTGCCATAGCCACTCCAACCTTCAGCAACCTTGCCGGATCAATTAGCAGTTATTAACATCAAAACAAAACCCTCCACCAATAAAAAGATGACTCACTGAAGATTAGCATTTTTTCTAGCAATAAATTATTATTTTTTTTTTAATTTTTATTTTTTTGCTTTTTTGCTGAGGCAATTGGGGTTAAGTGACTTGCCCAGGGTCACACAGCTAGGAAGTGTCTGAGACCAGATTTGAACTCAGGTCCTCCTGACTTCAGGGCTGGTGCTCTAACCACGCAATAAATTATTTTTAAATTAATGCATGTACGTTTTTTGGACAATAACACTGTATACTTAAAATTACAGTATATACAGTATAAACTTTTACATGCACTGGGAAATAAATTTTGGTTACTTACTTTATTGTAGTATTCACTTTATTACAATGATCTGGAACCAAACTCACAATATGTCTAAGATATGTTTGCATAGATATCCGAGAAACCTGACACAATTTTTTTTTTGTTCTCCCCACTCTGATTATTTTAGCAAAGATGAGTGGAGGACTGGATCTGACACCTTCCTACTCTCCCTCAGTCAAAGCCATACATCTGCTATTTTCTTCTTTATTTCCACTAGTACATAATACAGGGCCTGTGACTGCTTTCTGTCCATGGCTATTCTTCACTCTGGCCTAACTAACACAAGCACAATCAACCCTAAATTTGTGACCAAACATTAAGTAATGAGCAAAAGCTGCCAATTAATACCTTGATCTAGGCAGGCCCTCATTCTTCTATGTGGTAATGTTGTGCTCTAGACTAGACTCTTACATCAATGTCCAAAGATCTCTATCTCCTGCTCTATGCCATCCTGGGCTGGAAAAATTATTCACTGCAATTTTTTCTTGAATTTCTAAATCAGGACTCTAGGTTTGTATGTTTTCTTGTATGTTGTAGTTGAAAACAAAGCTGTTCTTCCCACTACATCATCTTGGCTGGTCTCATTATCAGCTTTTACAAATGAAGAAACTGAAGTTTTAAGAAGTTGAATGACTTGATGCAGATATATTTCACTAACAATAAAAGGGTTGTTGTTTGTCCTTCATTCTGGAAGATGATCATGACAGAGAGATGATATGACATACAAGTGAATTGGATTTAAGTGAGGGAGGGCTGTGCAAAGGCACCAGCTTATTTTCTCAAGAGCCATCTGGGGACAGGTGGTGCAGTAGAAAGAGCACCAGGTCTCAAGTCAGGAGAACCTGAGTTCAAATCTGGCTTAAGACACTTAACACTTCCTAGCTGTATGACCCTGGGCAAGTCACAACCCCAATTGCCCCCCCCGGGGGGGGGGAGGAAGAGAAGAGAAATCATCTGGATCCAGTGGCAAGTTATAGATCAGGACAACTGGAGATGGTCCTAGATGCAATGGGATACCTTGACCTTTTTAAAGCTAAAACTTTTTAAGCTAAGTTTAACTGAGGCAAAACCCAACACCCTACCCAATTAAGACTGGGTAATAAATGTGGTAGAAAATTGCTTCATTTACCGACTCAAAAAAAAAGGGGGGGGGGAGAAGAAAAACAAAAAGAAAAAGTAGCAATCTGGAAGGGGAAGACCATCTGAGTTTCTGGACAAAATAGAAACAATTTGCTATATCTATTCACTCTGAATCAATCAGAGGCCAAAATGACCCAATGGGGGTTGGCCTGGGACTGACAGTTAATCAATCAGAGCCAGAGTGATTTGGATTTAAGGAATAGTCCTTAAAAAAATAAACTAGCAAAAATTAAAAAAGAAAGAAAGAAAGAAAGAAAGAAAGAGAGAGAGAGAGGGAG